>PVJO010017939.1:0-37931 GCA_004026905.1 Hystrix cristata | reverse complement strand
CATTTAGAGCTAGAAAGTTCCACCTAAGACAATAATGTCCTAAATTTCATAGAGAACTAAATGCTTGACTAGTAAAGGTGTTTCTGTGTGGGAAATCTTACCAGGAATGCATTGCTGTGACTTTAGAAGACTGAAGATAGCCTCTAAAACTCTCTCATTTCTCTGTATTCAATAATGCCAAATGGTACTATAAAAACAAATAAAAATTTACATGGAAATGATGTGGTATATATTTTTGGTTGTGAGATCTCAAACTCTCTCTTACACACTTATACGAACACACACAGCTATAAATTATCTGAGATTTATTCTTCTACCAGGGGGCCTAATGTAGCACCTTTGTCATATCTTTTCCTGTGAAGAATAAGTAAATATTAGAACCCTTGAATTTAATAACAAACTGGAGATAGAGAGGGGAAAACAGTATGACTTATATAATTCTGCCTAGTCTTAAGCAAAGCAGAATGAGAGATACTGATACTATCCATCACTGAATAATAGTTCAATAGACATACTCTAATTCATAAGGCAATGTAAATAAGTAAATTCTGTTTACATTACGACATGCAGAAGTGAAACTTTTAGCAGGATTATCACGGCTTGTGTCTAGATGTTCCCCCAAAGCCTCATGCACTCATAGATGGGGCTTTTCAGAAGTGGCTGGATCCAGAGTGCATGACTCTTGGATTGATTCACGGTGCAATGTTAGGACTAAGGGTGCTGGGATTAAGGCTGTGAGTGCTGCCTATCCTAAGGGTGGGCAGCCTGGATACAATATAAGGGGAAAAAAAGAGGTCTGTCACTTGTTGCTTGCTTTTACTGCCTTCTGCCTGCTGTGAACTCTTTCTCCTCTGCAATGCCCTTCTGCCATGCCACCGTGTCTTGGAGCCCGCTGACTGTGGACTGAAACATCTACAAACTGTGAGCTAAATAAGCCTTTCCTCCTTTAACTTTGGGTGTCAGGTATTTTGTCTCAGCGACAAAGAAAAGCAAGACAAGCATGGATGAGAGGGTAAGTCTCCCTTCCATCAAATACTTTTGTGTACATATACCATGGAGCAGTTTTCTATCAGAAAGGTGCTAAAACAGCAGGCAAACTATTATTTTTTTTGTTTGTTTGTTTGTTTGTTTTGTGGTGCCGGGGATCGAACTCAGGGCCTTGTGCTTGCAAGGTGAGCACTCTAATCACTGAGCTAAATCCCCAGCCCCGACAAACCATTATTTTAATGTTTGACTTAGACTTGTTCCCTTCCTGGAGCCAACACTTCTCTGGAAACTTTATGCATAGAATACTTTAATAATTGTGCTAATAGATGTCTTAATTTTGAAAACTAGCACCTTGTTAAAGAGCTAGAAACCAAAGGGAACTTTTGTTATTTGCATGCCTGCTATTGGCAGCTAACTACCTGCCAATAGCACCAAGGTGAAGACCAAGCCCTTAAAACACAGGAGTTTGAGAGACATTTCAGATCCAGAGCATAGCAACACTCATGATTTTACTTCTTTCCTGGGGTTTGTAGGAGTGTCCTGTGGTCATTTGAGAATGCCAACTTATTTTATACTTAGGGCGCCTGTGCTTGAAAAGATCATCTTCCTCCAAGATTACCCTATGTTTTACTTCTTCACGTTGCTGAGGTCTTAACTCAAATGCCATCCTTACAGAGACTTCCTGTATTCCACCTAAAACATCCATCTACCACCTGCCAACCTCTGTACAATTTACCTGATTCATTTGCTTTACATAATTCTCACTATCAGAAATATTTATTTATTATTGATATTCTTCTTTCTCACTTGACAGGCTCCATGGGAACAGGGTTTATATATACATACGATCTAAAATGAGCAATCTAATCTATACAATTCAAAGCACAAAATTACACATCCATGTCCACAATCAATAATAGAGCATTTCACTACTCCAAGATGAAACTGTGCACTCCTCAGTCTCCCCACCACCCCAACCTCTCCAGTTCACTAAACACTAGGCAAGCACTAACCTTTTATTTCCTATAGATTTGTTCATTTTGGCATTTCATATAGATGAAATCATGTAATATGTGGTTTTAGTTGTTATAACTGGATTCTTTCACTTAGCACAGTATTTTCAAACTTCATACATATTTTAGCAAACATCATTGCTTCTTTTTATGACTGAATAATATTCCAGTGTACTAAGAGAACACATTTTATTTATCCAATTCATCAGTTTATCGACACTGTCTTTTGACTATTATAAAAAATTCTTCAAAGAATATTTGTGTACAAAACTTTATGTGGACTTATGATTTCACTTATTTTAGATAAATGACCTATTTAGGAGTGAACTGCTGGATCATAAGGCAGCTGTATCTATGAGGAACTGTTCACTGTCTTTCAAAGTGACTATACAATTTTGCATTCCTAACAGCAGGGTATGAGAGGTCCAATTTTTCTACACCCTGACCAACACTTTCTAATACATTTTTTCACATTCTAATGCACACTCTCTAGTATAGTATCTGTCTCTTTGATTATAGATGTTCTATTGAGTGTTGAAGGCAATGAACAATTTTGGTTGTATATACAATTCTACTGATTCTAATGCAAGTCAGTTAAAGGCCGAAGTATTAAATACAATCTTAGAGATTTTACTTTTTAAAATTAATGTCATGAGTTTAAGAAATAATTTGGGAGGATGGAAATAGATATTTTGAATAAATGTTTTTTTCTTTATTTAATTACCAGAAAATTTCAATGGGCTACTATTATGGATTGCATGTTTGGGTCTCCTTCTCAACTCATATATTAAAATTTGAATCCGCAGTGTGATGCTATTTTGAGTTGGGTCTTTAAGTAAGTAGGTCATAGGGTGGAGCTCTTATGTGGGATTAGCATCCTTATAAGAAGAGACATGAGAGCTTTCTCTCTTCCCCTGCCCATGTCGCATGAGAACATACCCAGAAAAAAAGCTCTTACCAGGAACTGAGCTGTCTACCAACTTGGTCTTGCCAATTCCAGAACTGTGAGACAAAAATTGTTCTTGTTTAAGCCACCTACTCTTTGTTATTTTTGTTACAGCACTCTGGATTAAGATCACTAAAATGAATTTACTATCTAGAATAATAGTAGTTACACAATAATATTACTTCAACTGTTTTATATAACATTACAATGAATCGCAATTCATCAATGAGAAAGAAATTTACAGGTCTTCTTATAGTCTAAAAAAACCCCAGCAAATTTGGAATAGCAAGTGTACTTGGCGAAAGACATGTGTATGCTGTCTAGGCGGGTAGGTAATGGGTATGTTCTGTTGTTAAAATGATCCACCCCTATCAATCATAAGACATTCTACCCAGAGTCCTGTTTTTACCCATTTGAATATGGTATTTGAAGGTGTAGAAGAGAATCATTCTGTTGATAGAAAAATAAAGAGTGCAGATTTTAATCCTAACAATAGCAAATTCTCTCTCTCTGTCTGTCTCTGTCTCTCTCTCTCTATAAATATATTTATATCTTATAAATATAAATATAAATATAAATATATATAGCCCCCAAAATGTGTACACACTTCAGGAGAAGAAAAACTTGCACAAATATTTTAATACTAAATTTATTGAGACATCATGATATTAATACAAGTTGCCTTTGACCTCTATAACTACAAGAGGGGCTCAAAGTGGTGGCCATCAGCTTCCAGACATTTATTAGTACAGTGAACTGCTGCTTGGGTAAAATTGACCATTGAGGTTGTTGCACATGCATTTTCAGTTTCTCTGAGGGCCTGCAGTTTAGTAGGCTTTCTGTGATACATGACATCCTCTAGGGTGCCCATGTAAGGGTAACAACATCTGTTGAAAAAAACATCATACTCTTTTTCTTTTCCTGAAGTGTATATACATTTTTGTGTGGACTCTGTGTGAGATACATATATATATATATATATGTATTTTTTTTTAATGTCAACATTCTATGGATAGACAATAATGTCAGGTTGAATTTTTTATGATAAAATAAAAGAAAATCAGGAAATCTTATATTAGTAAAGAATGTCTGATAATAAAATGAATGATGATATATAAGAAAAACTTGGATAATTTTTTTTCTTTTATACTTTACATGTCCCAAATGGAGGTCACTTTTGGTTTGGATGGTATAAATTTCATTTTGTTTCAGATGGCATAAATTTCAAATGCTAGTGACATTCCACAATGAATTAAAACCAACTACTTGCCTTAAACTAACATTTTCTATATTGTGCACCTGCACTTTGTATTCTTTTTTCCTCCTTTTTTTTCTGACAATAATTGAGATAACTTCTTGAGTGATATAATATCCATAGTAACCAGAAAAATGTGTTTTCCACAATGTTCAATGTTGACTCACAACAGTAAACACCAAAGTGAACACATGAACATTTTACACATTATTTACGATCACATTTTAATTTTTAACCTAAATTATTTGTCTTATCTTTAAAATATATCAGAATTTTCATACGATTCTTTTGCAAATAGAAGAGATAATCTGCTTTGTGAATTTATGTATCTAATCACTTCAAGACAATTTCTCCCAACCCACATATCTTGTTTCTTTTCTTTCCCCCCACCTCTACTGAGCTTTATCTAGATGGTAGAAAAGAGAAACAAAATATAGAACAAATATATAGGATCATATTATGCTGTAAAAGAAAGAGTGAAAGTACCAGTGGGGAAGGTACGTGCATCTGAACAGAGAGTGACAGGAGTAAATGGAAGAGTGATGCAGGCAGAAGAGTCACACGGTGCAGGGTGCAGGAGTAAGCTTGAAGGAGCACAGAGGGAGAAGCCAGGTGGCCAGTGTGGCTGGTCTTCAAATTAAACATTGTTTGATTACATGGAAACTTTGTGGACATGGCATTTGTTATCTTAAAATTGGTGTTTCTGTAGTAGAGATTAGACATATACATTCAATTCAAGGTGATGGAAATCATTTCATCATATCCCAAAACAAGATTAGTGTTCTGAAAACAGAATTGAAACGAAACAGAATAAAATGGCCAATGGTTATAAAAAGCGTAAAACAGTGTGACTGTTTTTCTTTTCAATTCATTTATAAAGTCAACTTTAATCATTATTCGTCAATTATAGACACTTAAAATGTATACAAATCTCATCATTTATGGCATATTTTATTGGAGCAGAATTTCACTTTTAATGAACTTGAGATTTAGAAAATTCTGTGAAATCCAGAGCACTTTCCTTAAGCAATGTTGCTAAATATAACAGAAATAATCTTTCTTGCTTCTGGATATTTCTAGAACTTGCTGCTGACTGCTGCATTATTTTAAAAGTTGAAATCTAGATCAAGGATAGAAATAAGTAAATATAAACTGTAGGACCCACATTGTCCTGTCTTAAGAAGTCCAGATAGCAAAGGTCTAAATTAATTGCCTTTTATTTAAAGTGAAGTCTGGGGTTTTATATGGTTTCCCTTTTAAGATATTTCAGATATTTTTCACATAACACTGCACATTCCATTGATACTGGTTGCTCTATGAGAGTGAAGGGAGGGTGGAAAAATGCAGCGAATGCCTGTTTTTTAAAAATAGGACACAGACACTGACATTCATTTAGAATTGTGACACAGACCTCCTGACCGGTAAAGCCCTAAGGTTTTACTGTACAGCCCTTCAGAGAACTAGTTCACTGGCCTTTGCCTACACTGTGGCTGCGGTGTCCCTTCTGTGACTCTGGTATTATGCTTTCGCCAGCTCCTCCAGAGCTCTGTACTTGGCTCTAAACTTCACCTTAAGTGGAAGAATGAGTCCCTAACCTCGGATCCCCAAAACAAGATGGGGATCCCCTAACTTTGGATCCCCATTTCATTGTAGGAACTCAAGTAATAATGGACAGTAAGTACAAGGTAATGTTCTGTTTTCTGATCTGGGTGTGGGCTATGTCAGTGTATTAGTTACTTTTTTCTTGTTGCTGAGACAAAATACTCGACACTCAAAGTTAAGGGAAGAAAGTTTATTTAGCTCAGTTTGTAGAGGTTTCAGTTCAAAGTCAGCTGGATCCAAGGCAGGGTGGCCTGGCAGACAGGCAGAAGGCAGTAAGGCAAGCAAGGAGGGGCAAGCAAGGGGATAGACAAGCCTCTTTCTGTCCTTTATGTTTTATCCAGACTATCTGCCCTGGTAGCACTCCCACCCTTAATCCCAGCACCCTTAATCCTAGTATCACATCCCTAATCCCAGCAGAATTATGCCAAACCAATCAGTGGACTAACTGAGTACGCACACCCTCTAGATCCAGCCACCTCTGAAAACACTCCAACTATGATCACATGAGAATTCGGGGAGCCATCTAGACACAAACCATACAATCAGCATGACGAATTTGTGAAAATTTACTGAGTTACACAATTACAAAGTGTAAACCACCTCCTGACCTCCCAGTCCCCACTCAGCTTCATAATACTCCCTGTAATGACACAAGGGCAATCACAATGAACTCAGTCTTTTAGGATTATACACAATAAATTGCCTCCCGATTGTTTTCAATGTCTACTTTTCGTATATAATTGCCCTTTACCATGAAATAATCAAAATACCTATTAAAGTGTCCCCTTTTCCCCCATAAACAATAAGTGCAAGAGTAACCTTTAGGATGACTTCTCCGTGCCCCCAGCAGCTAACTGGCTAATACACACCGTACCAAGATCACCAGTCTGACCATTATGCCAAACTCACAGATTTAAGGACATCACCAATGGAGTGCTAACACAAGTTTAGGAATCAACACGCATCTTTTGTTTTACTCCTTCTGCTCCGTTGAGAATTTGTGCCTGTGTAGCTTCATGATGGACCATTCTAGGCGAGTACCTAGTATAGGGTGCGGTGCCTCAGTCTTTGACAAGTAGCACCATGTTTTGGTGTGCATTTGTTACTTACAAGCATAATCTTGATGCAGACGACATTTGGCAAATTTCTCCACAGTTTAAACTAAGACACTATGTACATCTAACATGTACCATTTAAAAAAAAAAAAAACAAACCTGCGACAGTGTTCTAGAGGCTATAACTTTAAAACAAAAAATAAATTACTTGGAGAAACGAAGAAAAAACAAAATTACTTTGATAAAGGCAAAATGATAACTGTTCACTCTGAGCCTGTTCAGTCCACTCAAAATTTTGTGGAAATTGGACATGAACTCTCACTGACACTTGCACTGAGAAGTTGCTCTTGGCAGCCCCCTTCTTCAATCCCCCAAGAAACATGCCCACTATTCATGAGGAACCTGTTCTCCCTTAAGCCTTGCTACCTTTTTGTTGTTCTGGCTTGGCGGCAGGGACTCCTGACTTCACTCGCCTTCCACTGTGGGCCTCCCAGGAATGCTGCTTCTGGGAATTGTTACTGCCTCCCACTGTAGCCCGCACACCCAGCAGAGACTCGGACTGTAGCCCTTCCAGGCCCGATTCTTTGTTGGTTGGTCGGTTGGCTTAAGGGACTTGGGAAAGCAGACTTCAGATATCTTCATCTGCTATCACCTCTACCAAAGCTGTCAATTGCTGTTTTGGTAAATGAGCCATTCTTCAAGGCGAGCTTTTGAGAAGTAGAAACAGTGCTGTTAAAAAACAAAACAAACAAAACGAAACAAACAAAACCCTTCTAAGTGTTTGGATGTGATGTCCACAACCTGAAGGGCTCTGCTCATTATGGTGAGATTTAGATTTTAGACATGGTCGGAAAATTATGTATCACACCATAATTTAAAGAGGCTGCATTGCTTGAATTCTTCCCAATAATCAGCACCTGTGTTAGAGGCAGAAGGAGGCCATACTGTAATTTAAACAACACATCATACACTCTTCTCTCCTAGGGTCTCAGTGTGAGGTGAGAGAAAGGGACCAAGCATTCTCATTTTCTAAGAAATGGGGAAACTTTGGAGTAGCAAAACCAGGAAAGTCCCAGACTAAAAGGAAAAGTTGGTCATCATCCTGGAGAGACTAGTTTCCTTCTTGCAAACTTTCTGCAACAAGAGATTCTAAAATCTTTGAAAAACTACAATGTAAAGGATGTTTCAGAACAGATTTAAACTAACTGCCCAGTTATACTAAGGTTTCACTGACTTTCTATAAAGAGCTTTGTAGGCCACTTTGCTATCGTATGTACTCACATGTGCCATTGTCTCATGAAAGCAGACACAGGCAACAGGTAAATAGTGTGTGTGGATGTGTTCCAGTAAAATTCATAAAAAGGCCACCGGCTACATTTGGTTCTTGGCATATAGTTTGGTGACCCTAAAACCCTCTTGCTCTAAAATTATCTCCTATAATTTCCATTTATGTTTACATACATTTAGTCACATGGAGACCTGTAGACCATGTTTTGTCACAATTATTAGCATCATTACCATCGTATCTATTTACAGAATTAGTGGCATAGTATTTTAAATCTCATGAAGCCAACAGAAAAATATAGAACATACAGTTACTTCCTTACAATACTGTACAAATCTAATCCCTATGATCACTTTAGTTTTACTTCCTATAGTCATTTTATGTATTTATTGATGTAAACATCTACAAAGGAAGAGCTGTGAATTGGAGGAGGCAGTGCTTAGTCTAAACCTCTATACAGCACATAGCATCAAGTGTCTTAAATGCATTCTGTACACTTGACATCTTTCATCAAAGGACCCATAATTATCCTGAGAAATAGTCCCCAAATCCAAGTTGCAGTCAAGTGGCATTTTTAGTACAAACGTTTGGTTATACTTCGTCTCACCTCCCTCTCTGCTTTAGCCAGAGCCCTCAGCAGCCCCCTTCCATCCCACCACCTGCCACACTCCCTTCTGCTCTCTACCCTTGTCCCTATTTAACTGTTTCGTTTCCTTTTCGTCACTCCAAACTGACTCTCCATAAGACTGCCACTCATGTGTTGCTCCTTCTGCATGATTTTCCTTGACTTCCCTGAAATGGTCAAACTCCACATTACGGTGCCTTGTATCACAGATGTTGCTCATTTTTTGTTTTTCTCTTACACAATTGTCACAGCTGCACTTTGATTTTATGTTTCATATTGCAATTTTTAGGGATAGCTCTCTGTCCCTCTATGTTGTAAAATATAACAAGTGGGAATGTATTAGGTTTTACCTATAACTTAATCCTCAGCACATAATATGGTGCCAGACACTGTGTACATTAAACCAGTGAACTGAATACAGGGGTATTAAAAGAAGAAATAAACAAAATTTTAATTTGATAGAGGTAAGAAAACAAATACTTAAGAAATGAATTTTCTTCAATATAATTGATTCTGTAGTGAATTTTGAAGGAAGAACTTTTGACTTCCATTTCTATGTAAACACTAAAAAAATGTGTTGTAGGTATCAGTGGACAAGAATCTCTGCTTTTTAATTATTATAAATATTAATACAGAAATAGTCATTAGTATATAAAATGTTTCAGACCTATAACAGATTTTCATTCTGAAAATGTTCAGTCATATAGAAAATCGACTAAAGCTTTTTCCACAATCCTATACAGTTTACAGATCACATCAGCAATAAGTATCATAGTTATAGTTTAATTTTGTTTTCCTTCATTGGGGACTGCTGTTAGAGTTTTACTTTGTCATTGTGAATGTTACATAAAGTGCTGCTTTTCTGTAATAATAGGAAGACTGAAGCTGCTTCCTTATTTAGTGCGAGGTGAAATAAGAGATCTATTATTGATTATGAATCATTCTGTGCGTGTGTGTGTGTGTCAATTAAAGAAAGTTTGTATTCAGAACACTGTGCTTTTCTTTCCCTAATAGAGTGATGAAACAGGGCCAGCATGATGTGCATCCATCTGAGTAAAGCAATAGAGGGCTTCTATGATTGCTTTCTGAAGTTACCACAATGTTGCGTAAGGAAACCAAGTGGAAATGATCAAAACAGAGCTAAGGGTTTCTCTTGAATTACTTGAGCTGATTTTAGTGCACATAGGATCTGCTGAAGTACTTGGCCACTGATCTAAAGTTACAAAGAGCTGGGTGTACAATTTGCTCATTAGGCTGTTAAAAAAAATCAATCTAGGCCTGTGGTTCCCAGTCTTGGCTGCACATGGGCATCACTTAGAAGCTTCAGCAACCACTTATGCTCAGGTGCTACTCTCCAGATTCTCTGAGCTGCTTTGGGATATGACCTGCACGTTGAGAGTTTTGAAAGCTCCCAAGTTAATTTTCATAGACAGCCAAGATTAAAAACTGTGGATATTGGCAAATTCTAAGAGAGACTTCAGAGAAATCTAAAAGCAACAACAACAAAATAAGTTACTTTCTCTAAGATGCTAATCTGCTTCTTTTAGTTCTTCTTTCGTAACTGCTACTCAAGAAATGCCCCCCA
The DNA here is from genome assembly GCA_004026905.1 of Hystrix cristata. Lineage (NCBI taxonomy): Eukaryota > Metazoa > Chordata > Mammalia > Rodentia > Hystricidae > Hystrix > Hystrix cristata. The sequence continues at coordinate 27,578 of PVJO010017939.1, read as the reverse complement.
TGCTAGCAGCTTCCATATCAGCTGCGATGTTAGAAAATGCAGATTCTCAGTCCCCCCAAGACCTACTGGACTGGAATCTGCACTGTAGCAAGGTCCTCCGGGGTTTCAAAGGCACACTAAAATTTGAGAAGCATGTGTTTATAGCTTCTTCATTTCTTTGTTCCTTTGATCCTTCTGGGTTATTTTCCTGCTTGCTTGTCATTCCTCTCAAATAGACATTGGACATCACTAGAAAGGATGGCCAATACTTTTCCATGAAAATATTTGACCATTTATTTTATGACTTCTAAATTTGCAGCTTCAAAGTCAGAAGTGGTTTATGGTGTACACTCTGAGTTTCTTTAAATATGGAAATATATTTCTAGTTATGAAAAATTCTTTCATACATAATTAAAAAAATACCTCCTGGTTTTTATTAGGCATAGCTCCCATGATGGGGAGTACTGGATTATGCTTTAAAGCATTTTAATGTGAATTTCCAATGCTGGTGCTTTTTCCCGATGAAGGGTATTTCAGGAATTCAATGACTTTTTGTTCTGAAGACTGATGTTTCAAAGGTGAAACACTTTTGAATATTTCTACTGTTTTATCTTGTTTTGAACCTTCGACAAAGAACATTCTCTGATGGTTCAGTGTAAGCTACGAAGAACACTTCGGGGGCTTTCGGTTAGTCTTTCATAGCACAGGAGAATTTGCATCTGAGTGGCCTATTTCCTTATCTAAGTTAATTCAGTGGTAGAAACATTTTCATGCAGTTTAATCCAGCATTACAAATTATAGTTTTACGGACTCATAATAAATTTTGAGTACTTCTGCCACTCTGTTCTTGAATTAATTTTAGAGGACTTTCTTGCATGCTGAATCAGCAGTTGTCATTAGTACTAATTCTCATCTTAGCTGACATTTTATCTACTCACTTCCTTTCTCTGGACATGGTGCTGTGACTGTGCTACATTTTGTAAATTGACAGTAATTATACGTAACAAGTCTGCCTGCTCTGCTGCAATGACAAAAATTAATTAGTTGACAAACGTGAACAGTCATGTGGCATCAAGTTCCCAGTCGTGCACTTTTTCACACATCTTGTGACATTCTGTCACAGTTCATCTCGCTAGTTGGATTTTTTTAAAATACAGTGCTAGTGTGAACTATTTTATAGAATTCAAATTTGTTGTATACGGTAAGGAAACACAGGGCCTTTTGGAGAAAGAAACAGTTTGGTAGCTGTGGGAGATTTGTTTTGACTCTCACAGTCAACTTTATGTTGGACAAGTTTCACTGGTCAGCATAGACATGGGTGAAAGTTAAACTGTCTCATTATAAGGGATTTTCCACCTAAGTGCATAACACAATACACTTCTAAGTTTCTGAATATTTAAATTAAGGAATATTTCCTGGCTATGTTAGGCTACCTGGGGGATAAAACACATCTTTTTTATGATTTGTGAAAAGTGGTGATTATGCTATACATTGTTCTAACTTCCTCCTTTATCATGACTTCACTTTGAACCTAGCTCTCCTTTGATTGCCATCCATTACTTTCTGACTATTGTTTTATTCGAATGTTGGACCTGAGCTTGTGATTTTGAAAATCAGTTGAACTAAATCAGCTTCTTACACTGTAGTTCTGAGAACACTGAGGCTAGACTTTCTCTACTCTAGGTTCCTGCTTGTCTTGGAGGAGGAATTGGTCATAATCTGATGGTCACGCATTTTGGATCTTTATTTATCTTGAGTTAAGGATTAAATCTCAATAAATGACAGAATAACATTTGATCTGGGAATGTTTTCTTTTTTAGATAAAGTTTGGCCAGGAGTCGTAGGATGTGTTCCTTGCTTTAGAGTGAGATGAACCACTTTTGGAGAGCCTGTTTTGGCCTCCTGAAAATGATGAGCAATGTGTTTGGTGGACTGATAAGTATGATTTCTGATGGTTTTAAGCTGCATCATGATTTAGTGAGAAAGCATTATTAGTTTTCCTCACTCGACCCTCCTACTACATACTCACTTTAGGGAGAGAACATTTCTAATTTGTATAGACAGAAGTTCTTGTCACCAAATTCCTTGTTTATTTATCCTGTCTTATGCTGCTCCAAGACAATACTAGAATTAAGGGCAGAAATTTAGGGTGTGCCTATTCAAACGGGGACCCAGTAGCTTCCAAACTTATGCCTACTTTCGGAAGCTGGCTGTGGCGGTCACGGTGGGAAGACGAACGCTTACCATCACACTCACATTAAATTTTAGAGCTGTTACCTCCAAAAGAGTCAGATACTTCAGGAGCATATGGCCTAGAATGATTGTGATGACTCCAAACCTCATACCACAGCAGAGCTTGCTGTTTAGACTAGAAACCGAAAAAGCAGCTTCGTGTGGCTCACAGGCAGAGGGTGCTCAGAATTATTGATGTAAAGATTCAGAGTACCTGACGGCAAGCCCTTTTAAAGAAAGTCCATTATTTGAGCACTTAGTATTTGCCAGATTCTGTCTTAGCCATTTTGCTATATTATTTTTAGTCCTCGCAGCAACTTTCCTATATTTACTTTGTCTTCTTCGCACATGAGGTTCAGGCTGAGAAAGGTTATGTAACCAGAGGTCATTCAGATACTACCTGATGAAAACAGTATCCAACCTAAGGATTTTCTACCTTCAGAGGCCAAGCTCTCAACCTCTGTTTGAATCTGTGCAATAGGAAGACCTAAGAAAACCTCTCCTAAGAGGGCATTTAAAAAAGGGCCTGCTTGCAAACCTTGCATCAAAATCTTTCAGCTATTACATTTTCCAGGCTTGGATGATTACCTATAGTGATTTCTGCTGATGCCAACCCTTCCAATACAGCATTATTTGTAACAAATGATCATTGATCACAATGCCAAGTATTCGAGAGCCTGCTCTTCATCCTTCTTTACATGTTCCTGGAGTATCATACTTCTAGATTCAGTCTCCGAGATAGTCCAATCAGTATTGGCATGACTGTCCTGGCGGCGGTTGGAATGCCGTAGACCTGCTATCCTGTGCTTACAAGACATCGGAAGCTGGGTGTGGAGGCTCACACCTGTAATGCCAGCACTCAGGAGGCTGAGGCAGGAGGATTGCTGCAAGTTTAAAGCCAGCCTGGGCTACACAGTGAGGTCAGAGGCCAACCTGAACTGCATAGTGAGACCCTGTCTCAGGAACAAAACAGAACAAAATAAAAACATCAACAATGACGACAACACATCAGATATCTGAGTTCTGCCTCCAGTTACTGTCCTGGTCTGACTGAGTCTATTATCCATGATCAGTGACTGAAAGTAGGTCAGCTGGGCCCTTAGATTGGAGACAGCCTTGCAAAAAAAGTACAGCGTTACCATATTAAACTTTACTGACTAGTTTTCACTCTACTTCCATCAAGAAAATCCACATTCATAGCACTGGGACCTTTTATTCCTGCCGTGGCTGACTTGATATCTTACTAGCCTGTTAGGATACGAAGAACTATCACACTTTCAGACGTTACTTGCAATACGCAAAGATGTGGTTTAAAGAATGGGCTAATGGAAAACATTTCTTCTGTTCGTACTTCTCAGGTAGGATGCCAAATAATAAAGTAGAAGTTCTCTGTGGTTTTAATTTAGGTACAAATACTACTCATCGACCTAGAGAACTGGAGATTCATTTGTTCTCTTATTTTGTGCCATAGGAGACACAACCCATTTTAATAGTTTTCTCTTGTTGTACACATGAAAGTGACAGTCACTTGATCACAGCGCTGTGTCAGCCTGAACTTGGTTGTAACCTCACATTTTTTAACATCACGCAAGAGTCTTCTAACAATGGACAGGTGCTAGTATGTAAGATGAACACTCCTTCCCATTCTTTTCTATTTCAGATTGATGACATACATTGGGCTATATGCCTGGCTCCTTATTTCAGGTTGGAAATCACTTGTCCTGACTCCTCTTTTTATATCCTGTCGCCCAATCTTGTTTCCCTTCCAGCCTGCTACAGGATTATGCAAGACATCTAAACAACTATGCTGCTCCTCTCTCCCAATTACTAGGAGTTGTAACAAGCAACCACAACGTATGTCCTCCAGAGTAGATTTTATAGTAAACGATCATTGACATCATTCACAATATGAATAAAACCACTAGTAAAATGAAAGAAAACAGATATTTCAAAAAATTTAGAGAGCAAACATAGCTTTGAACACTAGAACTTATCCAGAGACAAAAAAAGATTAAGCCCAGAGTAAATGAGAAAGTGCTAATGGAATTTTCTAGTGTCTTCTTTCCTTTCCTTTATTAACTAAGGTAATTATATAGTATAATCCATCTCTTACCCAAAATAATCTTCTATTATACATTTCCCAAATAGTTCTAGTTCCTCTTCCTCTGACTGGAAGAAATGGTTAGGGGAGAGAGGGTATAAAGGGGATGGCTATAAAAAGATTTCAATTTCCTTTAGTAAGTCACTTTCTAATTATTTAGACTCCCACAACTGAATAGGCCCAGATTTTCTGTCCAAATCTTCTCTCTATGCAAGTGGCCTCGAAATGTCCATCTTGCTTAAAATTTACTTTCAATATTTCTTGTTTTCACAGATACAAACAAAGTAAATAAAAGGAAGTATTCTTCTGAAGCCTGCAACAAATTTTATTAGAATTGGAAGAAGATGTTATCTCAATAATATTTTATGTCTTTTCTGTTTGAAATGAAAGGGCAAGTAAAAAACTGTATTTTTATGATCTGTCAGAAGTACATACTATTTTCATAATCTTGCTGGCATATTCAATTTTAGTGAGGATAATTTAGAACATTTATATTTTATTTGTGTTTTGGAACATATTTCTCAAAATTAGAATCACTCATGTTGATTAGATCTTAGATTTTAATGTGACTACTTGCCTGAAAGAAACACTATAAAAACCCATGACAGTTCCAAATATAATGACCATAATGACAACAGTTTAGGTAAACAGACATTTGTTGTGTAGAAATTTAGCCTAAAATATCTTTCAGTAAGTAATTTTAAAATTAGTATGAATATGTAATTATCTAGGTTACAGGAACTCAAGGTTTTCTGCTTCATTCTAACATTTTATTTGTATCCTATAAACACATAGTAAGTTGACTTTGATCAATCTCAGAAAGCTAAATGTGTCAGACAAAGCCTGCTCCTTAATCATTGGATTAAATTATTCAAGAAACATCCTGGTGTCTTTAATCACAAAAAGACATCATTTTTATTAAGAAGCAAAAGATGGAGGAAACAAAATTGATATGTACAACATTTTCTGTAGTAATAACAATTTCTTAGAGATTGTAACTGCATCATACTAATTTACAAGTTTTAATTTGCCACTGATGTCCTGCTTGCCTGTGTCTATGCTCGTGGAATCCATTATTACATATATGCCTCGAATTGAGCCTATTCAGATGAATTTTTGTTATTTATATTACTCATTTTTATGTGAAAAAGGAAGATGCCTACAAAACAAGTGAAAAATAATATGATGCTCTTAGTAACCTAATTTTATCCCTTTTTCTATTCTTTTAGCCTGTCAGAATTATAGCAAAGTTTAAAATGTACCTAATTAAGCAGCCAAGATATCGTTCAATGGGTGAATGGACAAATAAACTGTAGCACATCTAGATAATAGAATGCTTTTCAGTGCCGAAAAGAAACAAACTATCAGTCATAAAAAGACAAAGACATGGGGAAATTTAAATACGTATTACTAAATTAAAGAAGCCAATCTGAAGAGGCCACATCTGTGTGATTCTACCTGTATTACATTGTGGAAAAGTCAAAATTATGCAGACAGTTAAATGACCAGCTGTTGCTAGGAATTAGGGAGAAGAAATGATGAAGAGGAGGAACACAGAGGATTTTTAAAGCAATGAAACTCTTCTGTATGATACTATGGTGGTGGATACATGGCATTATACTCTTGTTAAAACCCCTTAGAAAGTACAACACCAAGGCTAAAGCCTAATGTAAACTATCAATTGTTTTTGATAATCATGTGCTAATCAACATAGATCCATTGGTTGTAATAAATTACTTTTTTGATGGTGCTGTTGATAGTGGAGGAGGCTGTGCAAGTGTGGGATCAGGAGACACATGGGGACTCCCTGCTTTTAGTTCAATTTTGCTGAGAGCCTGAAACCAGCTCTAAAAAATAAAATCCATTTAAAAGAAAAAAATATAACCAGATTATATTGCTATAGTACCTAGGAAGAGTGGTCAAAGTTATGGTGATCATATTTTTACGTACAATTATGTGCATTTGTGACTTACCAAGGATTGTTTTCTGATTGGTGAATTTATGTATGAACAAAGAAAAAAATATCATGCTTTATGTAATGTCATTTATATAAAAGTGAATACTATTTTGTTATATATATATATAAAGATGAGTTAACATAATACTTACATTACTATTTTATAATTTTATATTCTATAAATATTGGTTATAGCTGAAGAACTCACCTTGCCCAAAATTTTCTTGTTATAGCTGAAGTATTCACCTTGCCCAAAATAATTTATGCTTATTTTCTTGAAACATGCATGTGTTTCAGTTTATCTACAGAGTCCTTACAATATCAATGGCCATTGCTTTTTCTGATGCAGCCATGATGTTTTATTTAGTTAATTTTGTTATAAATTTATACTTGATAGTGAAAGGAAAAGATTGTATATTTCTTGTCACTAGGAATACCAGTTGTTTATGTTCAATTCTTAAAAACTTCTTAGTATCTTAGATCTATGAAAGCATAATTGGCAACCAAGCTTCATTAAACTTTCATTAAGAACATTATATTTTCATGTGACAGTGTAGAAAGGCCACTTTGGAAAGACACACTGTCTTACTCATATCATTAACAATTTCTCTTCCACATTCCTAATACCCAAATCTATCCAAAATTATTAGTAATTAACAATCACATTTTGCATCTTAAGCATTAGTGTATCCTAAAATATTCCTTGGGTCTCAAATGTTAATAGATGCTAGCATGAAGGCGTTATGCTATCAAATATATCTAAGAAACGCTGGGGTAAGCAGTATTTTTAATTGTAGGCTTTTTCATATCTTTTAATTTGCTAATGTGTAAAATTAATCTCCAAGTCAGGAACATAGAGTGTATTTTACCATTTTTCTTTTTGCAAGAATATTCTAGAGGATGACCTTATGGGATTCACTTTCGAAAAAGTTCATCTAGAATATTCAGATGACGAATGCAAATGTCACGTATTTTTTGCACCTTTTCTAAATTATAATGAATTATCTTTGAGAATTTTTCTACAATTCTGAGTAGTAAAATCTCAGATATTTTCTTCCTCTAAATTCTAATATAAGTGGGAAAGTTTCTAAATCACTTTGTTATAGATTTGTCCTGTACCTGCATCTTGTAAATCATGAATCGTAATAGGACTCTGAACTGTGAAACAACATATGTTCTTAAAATTTTTTTGTAAACACTGGCTTTCCCAACTTACAGTGAGTTTTTAATAATACATTCACAATGATATACAGTAATGATGTATAATGATGTAATACATATAAACACATGTAATATACAATGTGAATAATGTACATAATAATGTAAAATACAATGTTATTAGTATTTTACATTATTAGTATTTGTCTTAGTCACTTTCTCTTCACTGGGACAAATACACTCACATCACAACTTAGAGAGGGAGAGATCTATTTTGGCTTATGGTCTCAGTCCAGGGTCAGCTGGCTCCAAGCAGAAAGGTCATAGTGGAAGACGTGGTGGAGGAAAGCTGTTCTATTCATGGCAGCCAGGAAACTGAGAGAGCAGGGAGGAGCCAGGATGAGATTACAGCATTCTGGATCATGCATTCAAGGACCCACTTCCTAGCCGGCCCCAACTCCTACACTGAGCAATCTGTTTCACCACCTTGAGTCTATCACTTTTCAGGTACGTGAAACATTTGGGGATATTTTAGATATAAACCATAAAAGCATTCTCTCAAGGGGTAGTTATTAGTTTTTGAAATGCTGTCAAATTTAATGAAATGAATTTTCTTCTACAAAAGGGAAAATTTACTATCTTATTTATTTAAATAAGAATATTTAAATAAGTGACTGAAATATCTAGAAACTAATAATGAATTTTACTATCACCAATACCAAGGTGAAGTGATGTAAGTATGCAGTTATATTGTACTTGCTGGTGAAAAATTCTGTTTGCAATTAGATTTTAGCATGAAGAATGGCCAAAGTGAAGTGCTTATAAGAGTGTTTTGGAGAATTAGGTAAAAATTTTCAGTTGTCTACATTTGGATATTCCGAGTCAGTAGATCCAAGATGTGCGCTGGAAATTGGTATTTTCACAGATCTTTAGGGGATGCTTCTGTAGGATTCTGTTGTCTTTTCTGTGAACTTGTGTTTAGGAAGCACTGATGTAGAGCTACGAAAATCTGGAGTCAGAACTGAGCAATAACCGGAGAAGAGACCGTGAATCACGCGGACATGAACATACTACAGGAAAGTTACAACGTGTGTAGATCAGGGATAATCAATCAAATTGCCAGAGTCCCTATGGCTCCTTGTTTGCATTCAAGTCCTTGGTTTACTCACTCAATACTCTAATTAGATTAATGAGAAATTTTTCTTCTTTTCATCACTTGAGTGTTGTAGTTAAATGAAAGTCACATTATCTACTACAAAATAATAAACTTGACTAAACTGATCTATAAACTCTTGGCCTGTCAGTAACAGAACTGTATGAAATCTGAGAGTGATAACAAGCCCATCAAGAAATTAGTGACTGCTCTGGAGGCGGCCATTAGATTTTCTCCTGTTTAGGCCTGATGGGGAGGGAAGGACTCAGATCCTTTACCCCATCCTAATTCCAGGTCTTCTGACCCTCCTCGGGGTCCTGTCACAGGTCACATTCCCTGTAAATCAGATTATGAAATAAAGAAATTTGAAGAAACACTAGCAATAATTGGAAAATTATTTCTACTATCTTGGCATTTTTGCTAGTACTATTGCTATAGTTTTCTAATTATTTTTGAAACAAAGGCTATCTTTTTTCTTTATTGCCATATATGAGTGACAGAGGACTGTGAAATGCAGTTAGAAGCGGCATATTTTATACTTTTTGGCATTTCATTTTCGTATTAGCCACAGGACTAGATTATTGATCTTGAGTAACAAATCAAAACAAATTAGTTATCCCTAGAATCTTAAGAGGCTTCTCTGACAATCTCTCAAATTTGACATAGACATAGCACACAGCTATGATAAACCTCCAAAGTCCCATTGAAATTTAGTGCTCATTTTTGTTCCTCTATTTTTCTTTCTCCACATCTACTGCTCAGGCTCATTTCCCCCAGGCTCTTGCCATAGAACGCTTGCCTGTAATGAACCTCTGCCTTAGAAATGTCAAACATAAGGAAAAAAGTGTGTGTGGGGGGTGCATGACCAAAGTTGGCCACTGAAATCTGTGAGGGTCTCATATTCATAAAGCACAGAGGTAGGGCAAATTCATCCACAAAACTTTAAAGTGAATGTATACTTTTCTTGGCTCTTGTCTCTGAGCAACTGTAAGTACTACTTTTCCTTTCATTAGCCACATTTGTGTTATTTAACTTTAAAATGTAATGATGAACACTTATAAACTTTAACATATTTGACTATAGAACAAAAAAATCTCAAATTTTAACCTTTACAATTTCAGTTAGAGCATAGAAAAGGAATCACTATCTTAACAGAAAATGTTTTGAGTGAATATTTGTTTTTCTCTGTTATGAAATTCCTAAGAAACAAATTTACCCTCTACAAAATTGGTTACATAGCCTGAGTATTCCCTAATTTTTTGCATTATATCTGTCTCTTGTCACACTTTGGTATGATATAAATATTTAGGCCATAAATCAGGCAATTACTCTTCTACTTTTGCTCTATTTTTATCATTTTATCAGAAGGCAAACAATAATATTCTTACTTCCAAACTTTACCTGAGAACAAACATATGAAGCTGGAATGTACTAGAGAAAAAGAAAGTGAAGCAAAAATAATGTGAAGGAAAACCTGTTACTGTAGATTTGTATGCATGCATAAAAACTGTCTCTATCTTCTGCTTTTTTTGACACACTGCAAAACAAGACAATAACAAAATTGTGATTTCTTAGCTTGTAAGGGAATTGAAAAAAATACTCTGTCTTTTACTTAAATATTAATTTAGCATATTTCAATCACCTGTTAATGTAAGTTACTAGACTTTTAACTCTGTGTATGAAACCTCACTTAAACCCAGGCTGAGTGGTAATAATCTTCCTTTTTAAAAATAAAGGAACTCTGTATAAGAAATAATCAATACATTCCTCTCTCTTATACATTATCTATGAAGTTATGGTAGACTTTGCCTTCTGATCAGAAATTTTTGCTTTCAGAATACAAGCTCTTTTTGTTTACATCATGATTCCTTTCAATTCAGTTGTAATGTGGTTGGTGTGAAAGCCAAAATAATTCCTTTTGTCATCACATGTTCATTAAGTATATTTCTTTAAAGCCCAGCTCTGCACCAAGTAGTTTTTTGTGGAGCTACAAATGAAGATGATAAAGACCAATCTCCAAGCAATTTACAAATAAGAGAAATCCCAACTGCTTTAGACACCTTCCTAGTTATTTCTTTTTCAGAATGTTGTTAGACCTGTCTCACTTATCTTGGTCTGCCCCTAATTTTTGCAAACTGGTAGCAGTAAGGAAGTTTAGTACTCAATTTTTCAGGGATTCTATCCTGCATAGCAAATAACTCTTAAATTCATTTGGTTGAACACAACCAATACAAGTGAGTTTCCTACTCTTATTAAGGTGCAAAGCAAATTGGGGCTGCCAGAATAGGATCATGGAAAGAACCCTGTTTAGATCATTCAGGTATTCTGTATCTTTCACTTGTAGCCTTACTTTCCACCATCTCCCAGTAAGACTGCCCCAAAATGGGAAGAAAGTAAGACTCAGGATAGATTTTTATGGAGCTCATTTTTATTCACCTAACAATGGTTAGAATGTAACTGCATGGCACTGAGCAAAACGCCTAGGGGTTAGAAAATGTAGATTAGCCATATTCTAGGTAGGAAGATGGTTTTATAATACATGACTATGTCTCTGATCCAAGTATTTTTGATCCAGTGTTATTTTATGTGCTTTGATTAACACACAACAATGCTCACAATGAAGACTGCAAATTAGTTTTCTAGAATATTTAGGGGCATGGAGAAATCTTGGGCTCTTCACCTGTAAAAATTCCTATATCCCAAGTCTATTTTGTGATATTCCTAAATTCACGTATACATAGTTTATTACTTAGTCTGAGCACATGGAGGCAGAATTTACATTTAGGTTTAGCCTCCCAAAACTTCCTGGGATGTACTTTAAGACATAGTTTCATGAACATTTAGGAATCCCTTTTTGTCTCTGTTTTAGGGAAAGTGAAAGACTTGTTTAATGGTACCTATTTAATTTTCATCATATTTAAAAGTATATTTTTATATCTACTTTATGCTGACTTGATACTTAAAGCTTAATTAAGGAAGTACAGATGTATTTGTCTCTTTCTTATCAATGGGACAAAATAAAAATTTGACATTCCCCACTTAAAGAAGAGGTTTATTTTGGCTCATGGTTTCAGAAGGTTCAGTTCCTAGTTGGCTGGTTCCAAGGGAGAAAAGTCACGTTAAAAGGCCATAGTGGAGGGGCTGGGGATTTAGCTCAGTGATTAGAGTGCTTGCCTTGTAAGCACAAGGGCCTGAGTTTGATCCCCGGCACCACCAAAAAAAAAAAAAAAAAAAAAAAAAAAGGCCATAGTGGAAGAAAGCTGATTAAATCGTGGTAGACAGGATGCACAGTAAGATAAGGGGTATATCTCTAGACAAGAATACACCCTTCCAGGTCACACTTTAAGTGACCCATCTCCTTAAAACAAGCTCCTTTTTCAACAGCACATCCAGCTAATGAACTCATCAATGTATTAGTCCACTTATAAGCATGGCTGTTATGGGTTGTGTCTAGATGTTCCTCCAAAGCCTCATGCAGTCATAGGCGGAGCACTTTCAGGGGTAGTTGGATACAGACTGTGTGTTGCTGAGATTAAAGGTATGTGATTAGTAAATCAGTTCACTGACTGGTGTGGCACCACCTTAATCTCAGTAGCCTAGATAGAGTATAAAAGGGCAGAAAGGAGCTGCTAAGACCCCTCACTTGCTTTGCTACCTTCTGCCCATCATGAACTGTTTCTTCTCTGTGAGGCCTATCTGCCACACCACCCTGCTTTGGAGCCAGCTGATTACTGGTTTAAACCTCCACAAACTGTGAGCTGAAATAAAATTTTCCTCCTTTAACTTCGGGTGTCAGGTATTTTGTCTCAGCAATGAGAAAAGTAACTAAGACATACCCCATGATGCAATAGCCTCCAAAAGCCTCACTTCTGAACACATGACACTTTTGGGGGACATTCTGGATCTAAACCATAATAGTAGAGATTAGATATTCATCAGAGAATATTATGAAATGCACATACTTCTAAAGTTGATACATGTTATGATGGAAAATACTGAGGGATGTGGAGTAGAAGATTGCTAGGGTCTTGCCCTATTTCCGGGTGCTTCTTGAGGGCTGGTGAATAAATGGTGAATTTTTTGTTGTTGTTGTTTTTTGAGTTTTTTGGGGGGAGCTGCTGGGGAGCAAACTCAGGTCATTGTGCTTGCTAAGCAAGTGCTCTACCTCTTGAGCTAAATCCTCAACCCCTGAATAAATGGGTTTAGACTAGGAATGTAGGAAAAGGGTCTGGAGCAGAGAAAAATCCTCTTCCCTGCCCTGCTGCCTGTACAAATGTCTTTGATGCCTCCAACTGCCACCTTCAATTAAGCCACAGATCGGACTTTGCAGATTTGCATCCAGATTTTCTACCAGTATCCCATGATACAGGAAAATCATATGAACCATTTCTGACATCTCCAAAGAGAGGTGAAACCAGCCTCTGTCTATGAGTAAGAATCTTTTTTTCTCTTATAAATCTAACACTTTTATGGTCTAGGTCAGAAAGTTAAATCTCATTCAGGTTGGACTTCTCTTGGCTTTTTGACCACCTACATTCTCTAATATTTCTTTTTCTATTCATTCCTATTAATCTTGTTATACATTTTGCAAGATATGATGTGAATAAATATTGATATAATTCTATTGATGTTCAACTATGAAATAATTGTAGAAACAAATGAAAATATCTAAGTGCTCATTTATACACCATAAAGTACTTCAAACAATGAAGAAATAAATAAATCCTGGAGTAAGAGCACCAATCAAATGGTCAAGGGCTACATTTTAAAGTCAGAAGAGAAAATTATAATTATCAAGAGAGTGATAGTTAATTAGTGTGAAGCTGGAAAATTATTGATGCCAACTGTACACGAAGAATAAATTAGCAATCTGAAGAATTACTTTTTAATTTTTGTTCTCTTGTACAAAATTTAAATTATTCAAAAATGATTTATCTTACTACAAATAATAAATAGCCAAAATAGTACTTACATTTTTTCCAGTTCTGAAATATAAAAGTGTAGTTTAATAGACTTAAGATATTCAAGCCCAGTTGAAATTATAATGGACACTAATGACATGTAACCAAAGCCAAGTGTTTGATCTAAATAAAATATTTCAATTTATGTTTGAAGTATAAACAGAGGATAATTCATTTTAATTCAGTCTTGTCCCTACTTGGAGACTAACTGACATTTTGCCTTTATCCTGGCCATTAGTGTGGTGAAAATATGCCCAAGAGCTTTTGTTTGCTTGTTGGTTGGGTTGTTTAGGTTTTTAATTTTAATTCTTAAAAAATAATAAATAATTTTCTGAAATATTTTGCTTGACAGAATTACTGTAACCCATACACCAAGTCATGCTTTTAAGATCTCAAAATGAAACAAAACAAAAATATGTTCCCACTCAACAAATACCATAGCAAATATAGGACACCAGAAATTCTGCTTCATTCACTGTGTGTAGAACATGAGTGAAATATTCACCAAGAGCTTTGGTAAGCAATTTTTTCCTCTGGAATGAACAACAATTTGTATCAAAATATATTATAATCTTTCTTGTGTCTGGGACACCAGAGGAACTTCTTTGGTTGCACCAAATATAAAGGATTTGATTCACTTCTGAATAATGTTCCACAAAACAGGACTCTATACAGTAAACAACAGAAAACTCAAATAAAGGTAACTGTTATGGCTTGTGTCTAGATGTCCCCCAAAGTCTCACAGGTCATAGGTGAGGCTTTTTCAGAGGTTGCTGGATCTAGAGTGTATAATACTGGGACTGATTCATGGCGCAATGCTAGGATCAAGGCACTAGGATTAAGGGTGTGAGCGCTAACTGCTCTAAAATTGAGTAGCCTGGATAAGATATAAGGGACAGAAAGAACTATGGTTGTCCCTTGCTTGCTTTGCTACCTTCTGTCTACCATGAATCATTTCTCCTCTTCAATGGTTGTCTGCTGTGCCGCCCTGCTGTGGAATCAACCGATTGTGGACTGAAACCTCTACAAACTGCGAGCTAAATAAACCTTTCTTCCCTTAAATTGTGGATGTTGGGTATTCTGTCTCAGCAATGAGAAGAGTAACTAAAATAGTGACATAAACAATAATATGTTATTGGCTTACATAACTAAACCACCCAGAGGCAAAACACCACTTTGACTTGTTCAACATAGTTTCAAGGAAGATGCCCCATTTTTAATGTTCATTTTCCTATATTCACAGGACAAATGGGTGGCTGTGTGTTCAGATTCATTAGAAGAGGAAGGGAGTTTATTTTTCCCCACTCGTAATAGAAATCATGTGTGTTGTCCTGTTTGGGCTACTTTAAGACACGTCCATAAATTTAGGCTTGGATGGATTATTCACATCTAAATTGTTATAAAGAATAATCAGGTAATACTGAGTTCAGTGTATGTATGTAATCACTTCTTATACAAAAAATGTGTGTGTGTGTGTGTGTGTGTTTATGGGGAAGATGTCAAAACTGCAAACATATTATCTAACAACCTTTTCTTGCTAGTACTGAATTTGATACACTCCATTCTTAGTATATCATTATTTAAACTCTATCCATAATGTCAAAAATAATGGTACTATTGTACCTATTAGTTAGGGTTCTCTAGAGGAACAGAATCAATAGAAAACACATATATAATTATGCAAAGGGATTTATGAGGTAGGTTTACAGGATCAGAGATGAAGAGTCTACAAAGGCTATTTGCAGGATCAGCTTCAGGAGGATCTGTAATGGTTCTCTGCATGCTGGAGAGCTAGAGGATCCAGCAACTGCTCAGCTCAACAGGAGCAGTGCTACAGAACAGGAGGGATTAAGGATGTAGTACAAGTCCAAGGTTGAAGGACTGGAAGCTTACTAGGGAATCGCTAGTGTAAGTGTAAGTCTGCTTTGGTAGGCTGAAGAAACTGGAGACAAATGTCCAAAGGTAGCTACATATAGCAAAAGACATGCCCACTCAAGTAGAGTGGAGCTCTTCAACAATAGGCAAAATTTCTGCTATATCCTCTTTCATTCCACCCAGGCTACAAAAGATTGTTTCTCTCACAGCTAGGGTGGGTCTTCCCACCAACCCCCTCAGTTTGCTGGCCTACATGACAATTTCACACACAAGCCCAGAACTGTGCTCTTCTAATCTGTTAGGCATTTCCGAATCTAGTCAAGCTGACATAGCATGATTAAGAGTCACAGCTGTAGATTCTGAACCATGTAGAACCATTAAATTAACCTGATATCCACTCACTTTGACTGCCCTTACTAGTTTGCAAGGTGCACAGTTTCTGAGTTTTCCAGGTAAAAAGTGATATCATGACAAGAAAAGTACACATTTTTCATTTTAATGAAATAAAAACAAATTTAAAAGAAATCAAAATTTAAAGAAAACTTTGGGAAATTTTTAGAGCATATGTTTTTGTTACTCAGAGAATAAGAGTAGAAGGAGCCGGGAGAATTTTATTGCAGGAAGGGCAATCTGTCCTAGTATTAAAATTAGGCAACATTCTCATTGTGTTTTGGAATTACTTTTATGTAGACTTGAAAATACAATATGTTTGTCAATTTCGTGCTTCTAAACTTTCATGTTGAGAGAATGCTAGAAACAAATCTTCAGTAGCATTTAAAAGCACATTAATTAAAGCTTGTGAAAAACTATTAAATTATGAAGTTTGATTATATTTAAGGTTCTGTAACACGTAGAGAACAGGGGATAAGGTAGGAAAGTAATATGTCTTTAGGTAAATCAAATGGAAGGTGCATAAAAATCATGATGAAATCATTAATGTGCCATTAACCATATCAGTTAGAGACATTCTTAAAACAGTATCATTTTTGCAAGAATTATATGAAAGTCCAGAGAGGCAACATTCTTTGGATCACAGTTAATAATATATTAAACAACTTTCTTTGTGGTCTCTTAGTGTATGAGCACACAGTGAATTTAAAGTACCTTTACTTGTCAAGTCAATAAAGACATAAAATATTGCTAATACTCAAAGAGTTTGGGAATTCAGGAAACACACGTTACTATAAACCAAAAAGTGTAAATATATAGGAAAGCACATAACAAAGCACAGTTTATGACTATAAAGAAATGAAATATATGCAGTACACTATTTATAACAATTAAATGATACAGATAGATATTTATGGCAGCATAAAGATGCTCAATATTTTATCTAAATTGATGAATAAATTTAACCTGATTTCTAACCAAAAACATTCCAACATAAGACAAAAAGTTAGCAACAAAAATTGGGATTTGAAGAATAACTAGAGACTAGTAATACATATTGTCATATATAAATATAAGAGAAAGAAAAAAAGAAAGAAAGTTAGTTGAGAGGAAGGGAACAAGGAAAAAAGAAAGAGAAAGAAGGAAGGTGAGAAGAAAAGAGAAAAAGTAGGAAGTAAATATGCTAGCATCTCATTACAGTAACCAGTATTTGCGGTAATCAGCTTATAATGGTTAAGCTTAATTGTGTCAACTCGATTGGCTTGGGGACTAGTAAAGCACATTCTGGGTATGTCTAGGTGGGTCGTGGAGGTGTGATTATGGGTACTATATATGGTCCCTGGTGTCTTCATCTCTGGCATTGTTCTCTTGCTCTGTTTTCCAGCAGCCATTTACTAAGCATCTTTATTTCACCATGACCTTTTTCTGCCTTTGAGTCAGCTGACCATAAAATCAATCACTTGAAAAATTGAACCAAATTAAACTTCTCTTCTTTGAATTGTGGGTGTCATGTATTGTGTCTCAGTGACAGAAAACCTCGCAATACAAACTGCCATGTGGAAAAGGATTATTTTGGCTCATAGTTTTGGAAGTTTCAGTCCATGATGTGCTGGTCTGTTGCCTTTTGGCCTATTGCGATGCAGCACATTGTTACAACAGTGCATGACAAAATCATCTACCTCATTGCCAGGATTTGAAAGAAAGAGGAAGAAGGAGGGCTGGTTGCAAGGGCACAAGCAATGGCCCAAATTCCCTCACCACACTCAAACTAAAGGTTTTATCACTTCCCAGTAGTACCGAGCTGGGGAAAAAGGCCTTAACACATGTACCTTTAGGGGATCAATCAAAATACAAACTGTAGAAGAAAGGAACAAAAAAAGCATAAGAAGGAAGGAAAAAAAGGAAGTAAGGGAAGTAGTGAGGAAGGAAATGAGAGAAAGAGAAGTACACCCAGTAAGAGGAAGGAAGAAAGAAGGAATGAAGGAGGGAAATGAAAAGCATAGGTGAAGGAAAAGAGCAGAAACATACAAGGAATTATTTAACAAGTATATCAGTTTTCTATTCCTACATAAAAAAGCCCACATTTGAGAGGCTTAAATGTGCCATGATGATGGAATTAACTGGGCTTGGCCTTTCTCAAAGGTTTGTGGATAGGCGAGGTCTAGGATTATCTAATCTCAAGTGAAGCAACTGAGGAGCTTGGATTGGTTCCACTTGATTCTCACATTTCTTTCAAGATGAGTGGTAACTAGGTGTGCCTTTGTGGTACTGATTGAGTACAATAAAACAGCATAAAAACAGAAAGCTTCTTGAGGCTACAGCTCTGAATCGGTGGACCATAACTTCTGCTACTATTACCCAAAGCTAGTTTTAACATGTGTTTAGACTTCAGGGATGAGGACGCAATGAGAAGATCTACAGAGTGACAGGACGAAGCACACGGATATAGGAATGACGAACTGGGGCCATTAATACAAGCTATAAAAATATTCATGTAACAAAATGCATATTTTTGTGATGCTTGGAGTTCTTATACATCAGTAATAGATTAATGATTCAAAAGAAAAAAGTGCAAATAACAAGAAAATGCAACTTGCAGAAAAGGGAAAACATGCTTTATAGCTATAAAAATCTCACGTATAAATTTCAGTGTCACTAATAACGTAAGTGGTCTATAGTATGATAATGAGATACTTTTTATTATATACATGAGACTGACAAAGTAAAATTAGAGTAGACTGGTATTAGGCCAGGTGTGAAAGTGAGCACAGATTTTTATTCCTTCTGTGTAGAAACCTAATTATTAAGACCTAGAGCTAATTTGGTAATATGCATAAAAATTTGGAATATATGCATTACTTTAAAACAACAGATTTAAAAATCTGTTTGATTGTTGATTTTTTGTAGAAATTTATCCTCTGAATATATATGCATATAAGGAAAAGAACGTTAATTGTTCAGAATAATAAACTGTTCTGACTTCAAATACTGATACTGTTCTATCAGTATTGGGCATCCTTGCATATATTATGATGCATTAGGTTAGAACACCTTGCAAACATTTAAAAAGTAATGTAAATCTTTGTATTGTCTTCTGTATTGTGTGTGCATTTTAAAAAAGAATCTCAATTTAAATGGTGCAGGAAAAACCTGAGATGAATTATAGCACCCAGAACACTTCCAGGTAAAGAAAAATGATCACACTGAAATTGTGTTTTGTACACTCAGTGCTTAATAATACACCATGCACATTTTGCTTCCTCATAGCCACTTTGAACTACACCTGGTTATATGTCAACCATGCAGATATTATGGAAAAAGTTAACAATTTTTTTTTTAAATCTTGTCTTCTTGATCAAAATCCATAAATGAGACATTGAATATGTCCCTTTAACAATCATTTATCAAAGTCTGAGTGTCTGGGCACTTTGTACCAGGCAACATTCTGAATGCAATTGCAGCACCTACTCTAAGAGGCTAATTTTCTAGCATGAGGCCTAAACAAGATAAAACCAATAAGCAGATGAATAATGTAATTTCACATACTAACAAATGCAGTTAAACACTTACAAAATCATCTGCTCTGTGTCTGGTTCTGAGGAGCTCCATTGGATCTTCATTGATTTTTTTAAAACAAATTTGTGCCTTTCCCAACTATTTTCACATACCCTTATTCTTTGAATGTCTGTTTTCTTTGGGAGGCATCGTGCTAGATGCTGGAAATAGGATAGTAACAATGGTTATCTCTTGGTGTTTACAGCCCTTGGTGTAACAGGGGATGTTTTTTCTCCTAGGTATTTCAAAAAAAGAATTTGACCAGATCAGTGGTTCTTAATTTGGAGAAATAAAGTTGTGTAAGCATAATTTGAGATGTTTATCAAAATATACCTAGCAGCTTTAATATCATCTTACTTCACTTTATCAGTGCATACACTATACTTTTGGGTATTTATCTGTACATCAGGATAGCTAGGTAAATATCCAAATATCTAAATATCTGAGGTGTTTGTGGAGCAATAGATCATTCATTTATCTATGGCTTCTACATATGTTTTAAATATTCTCTAGGAGATTGTAATACACTTCCCTAGTTGGGAACCACTTAGTTTAAACATCAATATGGTCAAGTTCTGTTTAAATAGAACATTGCTTTAGTTCATTTTGGCAGATGGTACAAACAAAAGAAAGTGTAAAATTTATATCTGTGTCTCTGTTGGATAATAAATAATCCTAAGGAAATACTAGTTGAAATTACTCCCCAAAGAAATGTCTGGCATGAATTTTTATATTCAGAAATGATGCTACTGAGTACTAGCAGCAAATATGACTTCAAAGTCCATAAGCAAAGGGAACATAAATATCTCTCCACGTATAAAATACAATGCCAAGCAACTTTCCAAGTCACAAGAGTCAATGGCTAATGAGATAGCTTCATCTCTGGCACCACGAAGGCAAAGCCATCAGTTGATTTATTGGTTCACTGTTTTAACCACAGTTGTGGCTGTAAGTGAGGTCAGCATTGAAGTTTTACTTTTCCAGAAATGACTTGAGAGAAAGAAAGAGAGGGAGGGAGGAAAAGAGGGAGGAAGGGAGAGAGAGAGAAAGGAGAGAGAGAGAAAACTACATTTCTAGGTTGTTATTCCTTAATCTCATGGAATATTTTTCTGCATATCTGCAAAACCACATATCTGCTGTTTAATGCTGAGTTCAATCTTCATTATTTTTCCTTTGCTCTTACTCCACCCTGCTGCCTGGGCCTGTAGCATTTTGAACTGTGAATACTAAGACACACAATGATGACAGGAGAGTGTTGACCAGGAAGAAGGTGCATAAGTCCTGACAACTTTGTATACCATTTCAGATTCCAGAATATTCATCAGTGGACTTCTATTGCAGAAAGAAATAATTTCTATTTGTCAATTTAATGTTATTCAGTTTTCTGTCTTATGCACGACCATACCAAATCTTCACTGACATATGTCACTCACTATATATGTGTGTGTATTTGTGTGTATGAGGAGACTATACTAGACAACCTTTGGGTTGTAAATCTAATATCCTCACATAAATTAGTTATCCAACACAAGCCTTCATATCGTATTTTTTCACAGAAAAGAAAAATGCATATATATTCAGCAATGACTAAAACAATAACAAAAATATTTTTATGTGGAGGTGAGGCTAAAGAGATAAAATTCAAGAAAAAGAAAGTTCTATAAATATTATTGTACAGTAATAAAAATAAGAATGGCAATTCTGACATTGAAATTTATATGTATTTGTAGTTGGGTACATCATTTAAGTATTTATATAACTAAAATGCTACAACAAGCCATTTGTGTCATTTGATTTGTGCATGGTTTTAGTGGTGAATTTGTTTTTTGTTTGTTTTTTTTTTTTTTTTTTTTTTTGGTGCTGGGGATCAAACTCAGGACCTTGTGCTTGCAAGGCAAGCACTGTAACCCCTGAGCTAAATCCCCAGCCCTTAGTGGTGAATTTGGGAAGAGAATTTTCCATCTCATGTTATTTGCTGCCCCTAGGTGACTGTTAATGGGACACACTTCTAATAGGATACTCCTGGCTGTTCACCAGGTGATTTAATGTATTGTGATGAGTTGGCTTGGACAGAGAAGTACATACACTAAAACAAATCTTCCCAGTGAGATGAGACGAGATTCCGCAGAGATGTGAAATTGTTAGCCACACACAGAGGTGTGCATTATCTTGATACGTAACTCTACTACCTCTGAACTTGGAAAAGAAAACAAAGCATAAACCATGTGATCTAGAGTCCTTAACACAGAGATTGTTTCAATAATAGGATATGATGTGTAGTTGACTGATTGTAGAGTACATTTTGTGGTTTTCACAAATGGGCCATCTTAATTTTGAATACACTATCAATACATTCACTAAATATCATCGACAATGCCTTTCATAACAGACAAGTTTTTCTATGAAAAGTCTAATATTGTTCATAAACCACCATTTGTGTTTGCTCACACCCAGTTAAGCAACTTCCCAATATTTACCTTGATGGAATTACACAAGAAAACTATTTTACACTACACCATATTTGGTAATAGTAAACCAAATATAGTAACAGACACTGTTGAATTCATAATATACAATAGTAGGTTAGTTACAATTTATGCCTTCTGTACCTATCTGGGCTTGTTTCTGGACTATGTGTACTGCTCCTTTCACTAGTTTTTGCATCACTAATATATTAAGTTAATGTAGTGTTGAAACAGTAACTCTTGATATTCAAGAGGACAAGGACTCTAGTTGCTTCTGTTCTTCGAAACAGGAACTGGTTGTTTCTGGTTCCTTTAAGGACTTTGCTTTTCCATATAAAATATAAAATTACTCTAAGTACTCTTCAAAACATGTTTTTTTTAAAAATAAGGGAATTGCCACTAATTTGTAGATCAGTTTTCAAGGGGGTGATATCTTTGTGATTTTGAGCCTTCTAATGTACACAGTATTGACTTAGGTGTTTCTTTACGGTTTTCAGTGAAATTCAATCATTTTATTTATAAATCCCTTATGTATTTCACCAGATCTAGTTCTAGTTGTATTTACATTAGTTATATTTGCTAATTTTTTGGTAGTGTAGAGAAACACATTTATTTTTATATTTTTTGTATTCAAAAATTTTCAGTCTTTCTTATCATTCATAAATAACCTATCTATAAAACTTGGTGCACAAACTACATATAGCAGGAGTTAAATACTTCAGGCCACGAACCAAATTAAGCCTGCCTTTTGTTTTTATAAGTTTTGTTGAAACACAACTAAGATTATTGTAAAGCATTATATATGGCTGTGTTTATGCTATAGAGTTCAATAGTTTTAACAGAGTTATGGCCGGCTAAATCTAATATATTCACTATTTTACCTTAACATAGAACAGTTGTCTGCCTCTGATGCAGACAACTGTATCTTCAAAAATAATAAAAACAATCCACAAATTTTTCTTTTCATCTTCTATACCTTTTCCTCTCCTATACCTTGAGTAGATTTCTTTCTAATTACCTGAATTTGTATAATGAATCTGTTAATCTGTGAACTGATGTATTTCATTTGTTCTAGAAATTCCTCAAGTATTATCTTTTCAAACCTTGTCTCTGCTTCTTTTCTTCTCTCCTTGTCTTTGTTTAAAACCATGTTAGCTATTCTAATTATGACTCCTAAGTTTCCTATCTCTCTTTTTAAATTTTCAACTCTTAATCTTGCTATATGCCACTATACATACTTTCTTCTGGTTTCTTTCAAGTTTCCAAGCACATATTTTTCAAACAGCATGCCAGAAAGGTAAAGCTTGACTTGGTATTCTTCAAAAGTACATAGAAACGGATACCCCTGTGAAATCACTTGAAAAGAAAACATTTTTTTTATGTGCTTAATCATGAAAAATTAGATAATTTATATTTACAAGCAGATCTATCTAGAAAGAATTTCTCTCAAACTATGTAGAATAAAAGAAATCATATTGGAATTTGTCCTTTAAAATGTCACACTTATTTTACCCACACGTACAACCTATCTGCTGACAATGTGGGGGCTTGTGAAACTTAGATTGTGTCAGATAGCATTGTTTATTTCTACTTCTAGAGAGCAACAATATTATTCAGCATATAAATTTGGCTATAAATTTTTTCTTAGTAAAACCATCAAATTTAAGCAAAACTAATTCCAATGTCTCATAACAAAAAAACTCTGTATAACCACTTGGACAATAAAATTGAGGTCTTTTTGTATATATTGAGCTTAACTGAGAAGTCTAATACTTGGCAGTGAAAGATGTTTATAATTAACCAAAAACCTACATTATTAGTGCAATATTGTTATATACTTCAATAATTTACTATATGTTTAATTTTCTATTTCAGCTTATTGATTTAATGGTTTCTTCTGCTTGGTAATAATTTCTAATGCACAGCAACAAGCACAAATGTAATATAATTATAGCTTTTGAAGACAATAAGGCAGACGTTACATGGCCAGTCTAGTCAAAGAAACAAAAATATATAGAACATAAAATTACACATGTTGAAATTACTAAAAGAAGAAATAAAATGCATTGTAACGGAAAGCTATGTTTATCTGCACATATGTAAATTAAAAATTTCAACATAGTAAATAATGATCAATATTTGTTAACCCATAAAGAAGCAGTAGTTTAAATGTTTGGATCAAACAAATCACGCAGTAGCATTACAGTATAATCTTAACGACAGGAATTTAATTACATAAATAATTTAATTTTTGTTGTTGTTGTTGTTGTTGTTTTTGTTTTTTTTGGTGCTGGGGATCGAACTCGGGTCCTTGTGCTTCCAAGGCAAGCACTTTAACCACTGAGCTAAATCCCCAGCAATAATTTAATTATTTTTTGGTAAAAAACCAAAAAATAAAAAAGACTAAAAGCAGAGCAGGAGTATGAACAAACAAGTGAAATATTATTTGATTTATATATGAGAGTATGAAGAGCTATATGATATTTAATGCCATGTAATTTAATGTCACTGTCCAGGGAAAAATGTAGGACAAAATTAAGTCCTCAAAACTAGTACTTACAAAGAATTATAACCCATTTTTCACTAGACAGTGTTAAATTTTGTGATTATTTTCTTAAATAAATTCATATTTTTATGATTTTTTTTGCTCAATCTTTATATGCCTAAATTCTGGCACAGATAAAAGGTGGTGAGATCATATGGGCCCAATGTCTGCATAGGTTCTTTCAATGAAAGGAGAGAGGAACAAAAAAATAAGCAAATTTACAAGTAAGAAATTAGAGGAGACCATAAAATTTAACTTAGCTCTGAAGGAAAAGATGAGCAGATTGGCTAATATTGGGAAGTAAGTGTGAATTTAGCTACTGTGTTAAATTTTTCAGTAATTGCAATAATATTTATTCAATTTTTATTACAGATCAATGTTGGAAGAATTGTATATTTTAAATGCTAAAGTCAACAATCAAGACAACATAATAGGGAAGAAATGGAAATCTGCAAACTGGAAGTCAAGTCCCCCAAAACAAAAATTCTTCTACAAGTGTACTGCTAATAGAAAGAGGAGCAGCTGACACTATCAAATAATTTGAAGATCAGAAGAGATGAACATTTTCCAGAATAAAATGAAGAAAATATTTGGAATAAGCAACAAAAAGTAGGAATATCAACAATATCCTCTGAACTTAAAATGTGTTAGAATAGGAAAGAAAAGTAACACTGACTTTGAGAGGCAGTCAGGTATAAAATAGGAAATGCTGTTTAGTTTGAGTCAAGAACAGAAGAGAGTTTTGAGAACAAACTATGTAGATTTTTGCATATTATACAATGAAAGTTTCAGAGAGACCACACTGAAAAGTTTGAAAAAGAAAGATAAATAATATTAGGGAAAATACAGAAAATTAAGAGAAAAAGAATGCAAAAATTTAGGTTGGCAGAACAGCAGGAGATTGTGCAGATTAACTGGGGAAAATAAAGACATCAGACATAACGGGAAGTGTTTGAGTCTTTGAAAGAACAACGAGCGTTTAGTAAATTACAATCCTAAATGCTCAGTTCAGAGCTGTGAAGGTTTAGAGTGGGCATTACTGTCCTCTCCAGTCCACAGCAGATGATGATATAGCAGGTAATGCTCATGTTTTGCTTACTGTAGAACAGTTTCACCTCAGTATTAGGCATTTATGGATATTAAAAGATGCACCTGAGACTCTAAAAATAATTACCCTTATGGTAAGATTTATCTTTATTTTACAATTCAAATGGGCAGGGTGAAGAGAATACACACATTTTGAGAGCAGGAAGACTGTGAAGGTTTCAGGGCCGTTTTCCAGAAGTCTGGCTGCTCAGTGTTGTAGAATTAGAAGAAACTCTATTGGCCCTGGAGGCTCAGTAACTGATTCTGACGTTAACTTCACTGGAACAGAAAACACATTTTCCTCATCTCTCCGATTTTGGCCAGGTTGGCAAATGGCAAGTTTCAGGCAATGATTTGGATGAGATTAGACTTCTAGTATGAATGTTATATACTTATATGTGAACTGATTATTCTGTCTGATGTGTTATCTGAATAACTATGACATGCCTCAGTAGTCATTGAAAATGGTCTTTTGCCACACAGGTGCTAGAACTGATGACTGTTTTATGGTGTGATCAGCTTTTTCTCTTGCCTAATGAGAAGGAGCAAAGAGTTCAGGTTTAATTTTTCAAAAGTACTAGATACACTTTTTTTTTTTTTTTTTTTGTGGTGCCGGGGATCGAACTCAGGGCCTTGTGCTTGCAAGGCAAGCACTCTAATCACTGAGCTAAATCCTCAAACCCCTAGATACATTTTATACTATGTTTCTTTGAACAAGTTTAACATCACTACACCTCAGTTTATTTACTTCTAAAAAGAAAGTAATTCTTTTCTCAAGGTTTTTAAAAATGGTTTTACTAATAAATACAAAGCATTTAACAAATGCACAAGCTCGCATTTATTATTCATTCAATGTTATTCTTCTAACTGTACTGGTTAGGGTTTTTTAGATAAACTATGTGTGTGTTTGTGTGTGTGTGTTTGTGTGTATGTGTGTGAATGTTTGTGTGTGTGTACGAAAAGAGATTGATTTATTAGATTGGGTTATATCAGTGATGGTGAACCTTTTAGAGCTTTCAATGATACAAACAACCTGCTGTCCACGTGTGCCATAAGCTTCTTAGCTTCGCCACCACTGGCTTACATGATCAGAGGCTAAACAGTCTACTATAGTCACCTGCATGCTGGAGAAGCAGAGGATCCATTCACCACTAAGTCTAAGATGCTGGAAGCCTATTAACAAGAACGACCAATGATGAAGTGCCAGGGTGGGGCTGGAGACCTAGAAGCTTCCCGGAGAGTCACTGGTTTGTACCTCCACTGAAAAGCTAAAGAAGCTGCAGTCTGTTGTCCACAGGCAACAGCAGCAGCAAAGTAAGCGGCTACTCAGAAAAATAAAGCTTTTAAATACAAGCTGACTTCCTGCTTTCTTTCCTTTTTTGTTCAATCTGGGCTGCAAGCCTACGGGATGGTGCCACCCACAATCAAGGCAGGTATTACCCCCTCAGTTTGCTGGCCTGCATGACAATCACCTTCGGAAATACCCACACAAGCACACGCACACTCAGAAATGTGTTTTACTGATCTTCCAGGTGTCTTTCAATTCAGTTAAACTGATGATCAAAATTAACTGCCACAGGAACAGAAATACTTTTGCACTATTTCCATAGGTTTACTGTTACAAGAGCTAAACTTTTACCATATCTGTAAAGTGACAGAAAAATTATATGATTCCATTTCACATGAGCTACGCCCTACCGATACGCAAACATGCTGATATAAACACTTAGTAATAATATTTTAATTGATGCTATAATTTTTATTTTTTTTAATTTTTTTTATTTATTTTTTCATTTTATTTTTTATTTTAAATTTTTTTATTATTTTTTTACCAAGAACATGTATTGGTACATTGCATACATAATGATCATAATCAACATGGTTATTTTGTACCTGTACATGATACATCTTGGTTTTCCCCTCTCTTCCCCCCTTCCCCTCCCCTCCCTTCCATTCACCCACCCCTCCCTATTTGCAACAAGTGTAACTACACTTTACCATTTTTCCCCCCTTTCATCTTACTTTTCTTTTAACCTTCTTCTTTATCCCCCTTTTCCCTATCTAGTTCTCTCTTTTAAATACAATAACTATTCTACCCCTTTGTCCTTATTTACACTTATG
>PVJO010017938.1:0-37954 GCA_004026905.1 Hystrix cristata | reverse complement strand
CTATTCGTTTCTACGTGTGGAATGAATTCAGATCGCCA
Organism: Hystrix cristata; assembly: GCA_004026905.1. Lineage (NCBI taxonomy): Eukaryota > Metazoa > Chordata > Mammalia > Rodentia > Hystricidae > Hystrix > Hystrix cristata. Next base: position 37,916 of record PVJO010017938.1, on the reverse strand, counting down.
TTACTTAGAGGGATGTATTGACAAACTTCTTTTCCATGAGTATCAGGAATTCCCAACATACCACTGTGGTGACTGTTCACACTTTAACATATTATCTGGCTGTAGCCTTGCTTCTGAAGCTGTGGAATAATTTAACAAGTCTAAAACAAGCTGGAAATCCTGGAGATGAATTTTGCATAGCTTGTCTACTGAAGTTCGGGGATTGAAATTTTGTCTGGGGATCCCATATCCTTCTTCTGAGGCGTTTCTCAGTACTTTTTGTTTGGCTTGTTTTACAAAGAGTTAAAGGCAGAATGTGGTTCCATAGATCAAGAAAACACCTCTCAAACTGCTGCACTATCAACATACAGAATGCAACAAATAGATTCTGTGAGCTAAATCTATCCACTCAGTTTATTTTGGCTTTCAGACACTTGGAATATTTTAGGATACCAATCTTTCTCATTATCTTTTTCTTGTGCACTCTAAGAAGGATGGTATATATACACTGAAAAAAATAATAATCTGATTTGAGAAGGTTGTATCAGTTGTTACAAATGATAATAAAAGCAAATGAATTCAGTCAAGAGTTTATCATTATTCATTAGAATAAAAAATGGTAGTATTCACTTTGATCCAAAATAGCCTCTTTTAAAATGTCTATCTCAGGGGTTAGGAATTTAGCTCAGTGGTAGAGTGCTTGCCTTGAAAGTGCAATGCCCTGAAATAGATAGCCAGCACTGCCCCCACAAAAAATTGTTGAAATAAAATGTTAATCCTGATTTCAAATGCCTCAGATAATGTTCTTTTCATTAGTTGTCAAAATCAGAATAAGGATTTACAAAATTTCTCCCTCTCTTAAATATTTACCCTGTTTTCATCCATTACTCACATTGCTGTTAGAGTTATCTTTTGACCCATCTATCTACCAATCTATCTATCTAAACACTATCTAAAATGAAGGAAAAGTCACGCACCTAATCAGAGCTGGTTCTTAATACTCATTTGTCATGAAACTTTAACTACTTTATTGTAAGTGTGTACCAGAGAAAGGAAAGAATACCAAATTTTTTTTAAGTGAGATCTGGTTTTATTAGACCTAAAGTAATCTTTCTAAGTATATTAATTTGTTGTACTTTCTTTTTTTTTTTTTTCGGTGCTGGGGATCGAACTCAGGGCCTTGTGCTTGCAAGGTGAGGACGCTAACCACTGAGCTAAATCCCCAGCCCAATCTGTTGCACTTTCTGTCATCACATTAAGAAATACTAAAATTTAAATGAAGCCATTGATAGTGCAAATAGTGCCACTGATATCCATAGAAATATGAGAGATATTAAAAAATAACTCTCCTAGTTTAATGTAAGAGTGAAAGTACCCATTTTTTTTCTTAATTAGATGGGATGACCATTCAACATGTTATAAAATGAAAACATTCCTTTTAACCAATATTACACACATTCTATTACCTTGAATTTGATATGAACTATTATAAAAGTTAAGTGAAGAATAAATAGAATTATAGCTATTCTAGGCAATTGGATGCACTTTTCCATTAGATTATAAGTGGTTTATTATTCAAAATAAGTTTTTAGAATGAAATTACTTCTTTTCTCTGTTGAACATTCAGATTTACAACAAAATTAACCATATGATATACCAGAAATAATCATTTGATTATTTGACTACAACTGTGATAAAATTTGAATTCAGAGTGTAGTAAAAAGCAAACATATGTGGAAGGGGTGTTGAAAATTGACTGTTTTGATTCCAGAACCTGAAAACAATACAAGACTGAGTGTCAGAAGGAAAAGAATGTTCTAATAGATTGAAAAATATTACCCTGGAGGCTGTCTAGTTTCTGAATTAAGTTAACTCAGAGATGGGTTTTTTACTTCAATTTTTTAATTCTAAATCAGATGGTAGTTTATATAACTGGGTAAAAATTCCTTAACCTTAATTCTCGTATCTATGATTTGGTAACTTCCTTATGTGCAAAATTATACTAACATCAACTGATGATTTTGTTATTATTTAGGCCTTAGCAACCAAGAACTCCAAAAGTAATTCATGACTTGCAGACTCTGAGTTCATGAGATAGTAGGGAAGTTCTCAATAAATTCCTACCAATACATTGTTCTTCCCTCCTTTTTTTTCAGGTCCTCCCTCGACAGACCTGTGGGTTGTTTACCCACACTATTTTCTACAAAGAGTATCCAGGAGGACCCCAGGAATTGGATAAAAGTATCAAAGGAGGTGAACTTTTCCTCACAATTCTTGTAAACCCAGTATGTATTCTATTTATGCATCTCACAATAACATCAGTGCCTTCAAATGTTTCATTTTTCACTTTTTAAAACTAAATTAACTTTCTTTTCTTTATGGACAGCACATCTTTACTCACAGTGAATTTAAATCTATATCTCAAATGTTTTTCTTCATAAAATTTTACGTCTATGGAGATTCATTTTTTGGTAGATATGATTACAAAGATACAGCTTTTACTTCATACTGTGGTTGCTGACGATCTTATTTCTAGCAACAAAAGAGATGCTAAGTCTTCCATTTTTAAAGCTAGTTCTTTGTTTTTCTCAGCTTTATTAATTTACAGCTAAATATAAATTGTGTGTTTATGATATATAGAGTTTCTGTAGAGGATCAGGTATGTTGGTTGTAAATGGAGGCAATTCAAATTCTTCCTTTCTAATTTCAGTGCGCTTTATTTCTTTCTTTTGCCTAATTCTTCCAGCTAAAATGTGAAACAGTACTACTACAGATAGCAATAGGGAGCATGCACATATTTATCTGGTTCTTTATCTCAGAGGAAAATATGTTAGTTTTCTATCAGTTACACTGTTATTTGTGAGTTTATCATATACTGGCTGTATTATATTAACATCCATGCCTTCTATCCCTAATTTACTGAGAATTTTAACATGAGAAGATATTGGATTTTGTTAAATGCTTTTTCTACACTCATCGAGTATGATTTTTGCCATCATTTATTCCATCAGTGTGGCACATCACATTTAATGATTCACATATATTGAACCACCCTTTCATCCCTGGGGTAAATCTTCACTATATTAAAAAGAATCCTTCCGTATATGGTTGAACTTGGTTGGTTAGAAATTTTTATTGACCATTTTTCCATCTAAATTCACGAATGCTATTGCTGGGTTAATTCATTGTTGCTCTTGTTCTTGCTGTTGTTACGTGGTTATCTGTCTTTGGTAGTAGGGCTATTTTGACCTTATAAAATGTGTTTGGCAGTTGGCCTTCTTGTTAATCTTTTGGAAGAATTTGAGAAGGACCAGTGTTAATTCTTCTTTACACATCTGGTAAAATTTACCAGTAAAGTCACCAAGTCCTGAGCATCTCTGTGTGGGAAGACATTTTACTACTGTTTTAGACCCCTTTCTCATTATTACTCTATTCAGATTTTCTACTATTTCATGCTTCTTTCTTGATATATTTTGTCCCAAGAACTTATCTATTTCTCTGGGTTAATACATCGTTGGCATAGACTCGCTCAGAGGACTCTCTTGTGATAGTTTGCATTTCTGTGGTATGAGTTGTTATCGCTCCTCTTTTATTTCTATTTTATTTATTTGAAAATTCTCTGTTTATCTTATTCTAGTTAAAGGTTTATTGATTTTGTCTTTGAAGAAATCCAACTCTTAGTGTCATTTATCTTTTCAACTGTTTTTTCAGTGTCCATTTCATTTATTTCTGCTCCAATTTTTATTTTTAATTCCTTCTGCTGACTTTGGCCTTAGTTGGTTCTATTTTTCTACTTTCTCAATGTGTGAAGCTAGGGCATGTGAGGATTTCTTTTGCTTAATACAGACAATTAATGCTATAAATTTCTCTTAGAACTGCTTTACAATTTCTTTACAAGACTAGTTGTTAAATTCTAACCCAGCCAGAGAGAAATTAGACTGTAGCTCCAAAGAATCTGATACCCTTGTGATATTGAAACAAAAAAACAGATTTGTTAAGCATGTGTAGAATACAAAAATTAAGTGAAATACTGCATACCACTCTTGGATTCCATTCACAAATTGTAGTAAAGATATATCAATATGAAGTACTCTAGCCAACAATTTGACTAATGGTATATATTTTGCCCACCACTTGAATTTGTTTCTAGTCTGAGATATCAGTCTCCAGCTCCAATCTCTAAAAATATTTACAGAGCTGAGATTCCTTGAAAATATGTGATCACATGTACATTAGGTTTGTATGCTTGAGTAATCTAAGGCTTATTTTTTTTTTTAATTTTCCCTTATTTGGGGTCAAAAACAGAGAAGCTAGTCTTTTTGGTTTTTTTCTTTAATTGTATCCTTTCCTTTTTCAAAATTTGCAGTTCTTTGTGTAAAGAAATAGCAGTGTGGAAATGTACTATTATTAACTAATGTTAGGATTTTTCAGTTTTCAGATTTTTCTCCCATAATGGTTTCATTTTTGAGGTCTTGGAAAAGTATGTCTTCATTTACACCCCAGTGCACAGGGAAAATGTGAGCTAATGGAATGTATGTTCTGCCCTCCTTGCTTAATGTAAGAAATCTTTACCTGCAGAAGAAAAGATGCATGCTTTAAATAAAATTATAGCTCAATTATCTGCAGTGAAGCATTATGTATGTTCAAAACAAATTTTTATTAATGTGTATATAATAATTTAAACTCAAGAAAAGTTATATAAAAGCCCACATTGTATGAAAATTTAAAAAAAAAACTTACAAATTGGTTTGGAGGGTTAGGGAAGTGAAGTAAAATGCTTTATGTTTTATATAAATGAGAGTAATTTAAAAACCTTCTCAAATCATAGTATTAAGGTAAAAAGAAAAAACTGCTGCATTGGAGTGTTGCTGTGGCACTAACTTGGAACTTTAACACTTTATAATGTTTACCAAGTATCTTTATTTATCTTTTAGGAGATTGTTTGCTCTCCTAAACTAGCTGAGCTGAAAAATTCTCAGTGTGCCTCCCAATACTGAACTTAAATCCAAGATACTCCCATTTTTGGTAGACATAAATTTGAGACCTTTTATACGTATATTTTAAAGATGCCAAGAGCATTGTGAAAATAATTTTTGAAAATTGATTTGAGCATGCGAATGTTAAGAAAAGCAATTATGGAAACCTCTTTCTTTAACCCCTTCCCTCTATGAGAATTTAATCTCGGCGGAGGCCAGATCTGGTGCAATTGGTCATTTTTATTCTGGGGCTGTGTTCTCAACCCCATAGTTTTCCTAGCATCTCCTAAGTGGATGTCAAGAACCGTCAGAACACAGACGATGGCCTCCCTCACACCTCTTCTCTCATGTTTGATTGCTGTAGGTTTTTACTACTTAGATGGCTGTCTAAGCACCTACCATTAAGGGCATAGATTTAAATTTCTGTGAATATTTTGAAGCAGTACCTTTCATAAAACATCATTCTAAGATTTAAATGTGATCCTTTAGGGAAAACTATTTGATTTGTAGTCCATCTTTAGCACTTGTGACTTAACAACACTACACCACCCTCTCTAAACCACATTTCATAGAATTATTATTGCTGGGCACAGTGTCACATAACTCCGGTCCCAGAACGCCTGAGAATAAGGCAGGAGAATCAACAGTTCAAGGCCAGCTTTGGCTACATGAGAAGTTCAAGGACAGGCTGAACTAGAGAGTGAGACTCTGTCTCAAAAAATAGGCTTATCATTTCTGCACAAATATAGCACAGGGAAGAGGAGAATTTCAGGTGTCTTGTATGTAATTGCAAATTGTACTTGCTGTAGCATTGTGAATTAACAGTGAATTCAAAATAGGGTACATGACCAAAAGAGAGAGCCCACAGTAGATAAAGCAGAAAGATCAATGCTAGAAATAGCCAATGGTATAGACAAGACCGCACATCCTAATGTGTCAATATGAAGTCTGAATAAGCAAACTGTGGCCCAGAAAGGTATGTGTACGTGATTAAGGAACAATTTTGTTTAAAACATGGACAGTGTTGTAAGCAATATATAATTTTAGTATACGTGCTGCTGAAGCGAGTGCATATAAGCAATATAAATAGATGTTACTCAGCTCTCCAGGGAAAACAGCTACATAGGCAGCATCTGATAGAGCTCTAGTCAAATGCAGATTAGTTCCAGGGTTGTGTATTAGACAATGCTCTCCACAGAAACAGAACTGACAGGAAATAGACAGTGACAGAGGGAATTATTATAAGGAATTGGATCATGCAATAGTGAAAACTGCTAAATTATACAATGTGATATGCAATCAGTGTACTGGAGACCCAGAAACCCCACTGGTGTGGTTCCAGTCTGAGACTGGAGACCTGGGAACCATGGGAAGTTGTAGTTCGGGTCCAAAAGTAGCAGGCCCAAGACCCAGCAAGAGCTCAGGTTTCACTTACAATGTGAAGGCAGGAAAAAGAAAATACAATGTCCCAATTTCAACATAGCCAGGAAGAGGAAATTTCCTTGGACCCACCATTTAGGCTCTATTCAGGGATTCAAGTGATTGGTTGGGGCCCGGTCACATTAGTGAGGGCAATCAGCTTCACTCCTTGTATACGTACCAGAGTGATTCATATGTCATTTACAGCCTCGTGGACCAAGTAGCAGCCCCACGGACCAAATATGTGAGCATCATATCTCTTAGTCAAGCTGACCTGCAGGATTCACCATCACAGCAGATGAGGAACCGAACGTGGGGAGCCAATCAGAAAGTAGTAAAATAAAATAAGGAAGACATAAAGAAGGGAGAAATGATAAATTAAAAAAAAATTAATAAGCTTGGAATTCTTTAATACACATGTCCACTTATGAATACAGAAGTGCTGTAGGTGATGGGCTATGATCAACTCTTACCTCACTAGGGCTGGGAACTGTTAAGGCCATTCGGCTCATTGCTATTTCAAGTTTGATGGCTCCAACAAGTCTAGCAAGGAACAAACCCGCAGGATTATAATGGGGGAAGAAGAAATCAGAAAGGGGAACAGTAGGTCTAACACCCAACCTTATGTGCTCTATTGTTTTTTTTTCCAATCATACCAAATTGTTTGTCAGAGTAAATAGTAACTGCACTAAACCCATGCTGAGGAAAATAACTATAAGTTCACTGAAGCAAAGACATGTTATTGATATGAGTTAATATATTGACTCAAAAGAATATTTGCATTTAACAGAGCTGCTTCCTAAAAGAGATATGTGTGATTGCTTTATTTAGGGATCTGTCAAAATCCCTTGAAACTTTCTGTTATGTGGTAGGCAGTCAACATCCATAAAATCATGCAGAGGAGACCATTTCCTCCACCAACTGACACTGAATATGGGAAAGTAATGATAAAAACGTGTAAGTAAAACACTGATCACAAGTGTTAGCATGAACTCTAAAATATTAATCTAATCTTATTTCCTTTTCTCTTTAATAGTTCATACTTTTACATCACAGAAATTTTACAGATGTTACATATTATGACATTCCTCCTAGATGACAATTTTCTCTGTGGATTTCTAAAGTAATTGCTAGATTGCCGTCCTCGGTATCAAGCGTTTAGTAGGCTGATCAGTAGATGCATAAGGACACAGCAGGACAAAGATGGCATTAAAGTTAGCATACTGTGTGATAATATAATATAATACCCAGTTGTTCTTTGCATTAGTGTGATAAATTAAATCTAGTAAGGTAAAATTTAACAAAGAATAATGGAAAAAAATATTTTCAAAGACAATAGTGGTACTATGTAACCCCAGCATTATATAAGGAGAAATATTAAATGAAGACAATTAAATCTGACAGGAAATTATATGTGCTGCGTTAGGATATACTAAGCTTCATGTCATTGAAGTTGTCCAAGCCAAAGTTTTGTGAGAATGTGGACTCTTAATTCTAAGATACTAAGAGTCTCTGGTTACTAAACACTTATATGATTGGACATTAGCTATATCTCTCAAATTTTAAAGCATAAAAATACAAAATAAGCTTAAATGTAAATATTATAAGTCAGCATGGTAAATTTAGATTTTTATGATTTTAAGTTCAGAAGAAAAAAGATATTATGTCATCAACATATATAAAGATAAAAGGATCAAAATATTATCTCCATATTTTATACAACCATTATGATATGAATTTTTGATTGGTGGTTCCTGAATGTTCATATCTAAGAATGCAATGAATCTGATAAAAACTGGAAACACCGTGGAAGAAAACACTATCATAACAGTTCCTTCTCTAGAGTGCTTTAAAATAGAATCAACAACCACTGTATATAGTTCTTTTTCTCACCTTGGGAATTCATCTGCCTAAAGGAAGGAGATTAAATTAAATAACTTTGAAAAGTCCCACAGAGGTGCAGTTTTTTCTTTCTTTTTTTCTTTTTTCTTTCTGGTTTATAACTTTTATAACTCTGCAGCAGAAAATACATATAATATACCAAAATGAGCAGAATTTCTTTTCTTGCACAGCTTCCGATGTAAGGATTCCTATCATTTGGATCTGGTCAGTATTGTCCCACACCAGAATAGACCTGTGATCTTTCTGTGTTCAAAAGTCCATAGTAGTTTTTTTTCTTTAAGCATTTTCAGAGTTTTTAATTTAAATTTTGACTCTAGCTTATATTCAGAGATACATCCTGTTTCCACAGTTTTACATATTTCACAATATGTCATTATTTTCTAATTTATCCTAAAACAGAAAATGTGAATTACATTTACATCTTGAGTCACATATAAACTCCTGTTATGACTGAGTATTAGATCTTTTGATTCAGCTAATTGCAAAATTAGTGTTTCTTGATTTTCACTTGCTTTGCCCAAATGAGTATGACAACGGAAAATTATATGATCTGAGAACCATTTGAATGACATTTCAAAAGAATACCTCTGCTTCTCTTCACTTAACATTCAGATAACTTCCTGCTATTTTTCTTAGATTCTTATCATGACCTCATCTCATATTGATATTTTCCTGCCCTGCTCACACTTGTCAAATACTAACACATATTTCCCTGGTGCCAAATCCTGCCTTTATTTTCAATACAGCCTTTGTTCAGACAGGAAGAAATATAATTTAATCATGTCTGAGGTGAAACAGCTTACACCAGGTAGCCCACCATTACTCAAGCTGAGACACTACCCTGTAAAATATGCAACAACTGACAATAATTTTAAAAGCCTGGAACCTTATCAGATGGTGTCATGAATAATTATAATCTTGAAATGACCATGTCCCACTGCATTTAATTTTTTCCCTCACTCATTTTAATTTTGTGCTTCTCAAAAAGCAATATGAGAACAGAATTTTCTAGGTTTTCTTAACAGATATGTTTAAAGAGCCTTAAATTCTTGAATGCATTAAGATGGCAGTATTGGAGCCAGGATATTTACTATATTTTTCTAAGTTCAAAGCAGCACCTAGGCATACTAACTCTTGCGGGTTCTATTGGTCACTTGTAAAATTCCAATGAAGAAAAAATCATGCGCCTGAGACAGTGGTGTACTTGAAACTGACAGTCGAGTTTAATGGAAGTGCGATGATGGACTTCTCCATGTGCTGTCTCGGAACTTTCATACACCTACGCTGGTTAATGAGCTTTTCTCCCTGTATATCAATCTTGGAGTCTGTGGACTCTAATAGCAGGTACAGTACATTATAGATTACTGCTGACTCTTCAGACAGATTACAGAAAAGACAGCAGCAAGGCATGGAAAACATCAACATGAAATAACGGTAACCAAACTCTGAGGAGTTCTTTGTATTGCTGAAATAATACAGAAACAGATACATATTGTAATCTAGATAAATCTATGTTACGCTTAACACGACAAAATAGAATGCAAGCAATATCCCAAATCAGGAGCAGATTATAAAGCATTAATGACTACTGATAAGAAGTCATTTAAGTATTTGTTGATGAGTTCGACTTAAATTTCCTACAAACACCATGTTTTACCAAAAAGTATAACTATCGGCTATTTCATATAGACCAAAGCAGTTGCACATTCCATCACATTAGTCTCCTGTATAAGGTCATATATTCATATTGTTGACTCTGAATCATAGCAGGGTTTTAGCCAGTGTTCCAGCAGAACTTAGTTTTGTAGAAAGTAACTTCTCACTTATCTACCACAGTGAAATCTGCTTTCTCCCTAGACAGGGACTTTTGAGCAATTAGTGTTACTGGGAGTTCTGGAGCTCACAGCCCTGAGAACAGCCACCCACTGTGAGAAGAATGAGCCCCCGTAGAGTCTATAGATTGTGGAAAATTCTATTTCCACTCACTGAAAGACCCACATCACCTCTTTCTTTACCTGTGTTTTTTTTTTCCTTAAAGATTTGCAGGACTAACCTTTACAAAGGACATGACTCACCACTTCTGCAGTGATTCACACTCACAGCAGGAATTTTGTAAAATCTGGAGTCAGCTGAGATCTGTGGTCTCACTGTCTATGACACTATTCCTTCTAAACACACTGAAAAATCTGAACCAGAGTTGGTGGAAGGATGTGGAGCCTGTGGGGAAATTTTACCTTTTCCTGATTGTCTAGTACTACGGGTTTTGTTTAATTTTCCACAATAGAATTTCCATAGAAATCAGTATGTCAGAAGGTAAAGTGTACACAAAAGAATAGCATGGTTTCTTTTTCTTTTTTTTTTTCCTCCTAAACATAAACTCCGTCTTCTCCTCAAAAGAAAGATTGCTATTATTGTGTAGACATACATCTTTTTAATGCAGTAGCTACTACAAGATCCTGACAGAATATGATTTGCATTCCTGTATGTTTCCAGACCATGAACAATTCTATAAGATCGTGTGGGTTTTCTTTTTTCAATTTTGTTTCCATAGAAAAATAGATGTAAGAAGCAGTATTTTAGTGAGGATGTCTATTTCATCTAGTGTAACTGGATAATTGAGTTTTTGCAAAAGCATGAAATGAAAGATTGTGGAATAGTGCGTGTTCACATGGATGTTATTGAACAGATAAAACCTTTTTTCTCTCTATTTTGAGGCTGCTAATGAATAAGTCTTAATCTCATAACGCTCTTGACATTTAGGGATAATTTGGAAGTATAATGACCAATGAGAAAAGGCAAAAGAAGGAATAACCCCCATCAGTCTTTAAATGACTGTTAAATTGGTGGGAAAGTACAGTAAGAAAAGTGAGGAATTTGTAATATTAAAACTGAAAATGTGTACTTTCTTTGAATTCAACTCTCCGTAGAGTTCAAAATTCTTGATTGTATTATTTCTTCCACATATTGTATAGTGGCTACATATTTCAATATGTGTTGTTTCTTTTTCTTAAATATTGATTTAATTTTTTTAAAAGTATAGTGAATAGAAATACTATTTTTGATCACTTTACCTTATTTTGCTTTGTTTATGCCCCCTTCTTTTTCCTGCGTCTTACTCCTCAGAGTCAGATAAAGTCAAACTGAAAATAGGAGTTCCCTTCTAAAAGTGTTGATATTCTTATAGTAAGCAAACACTTCTCCTTCTGTTTTTCTAGTAATAATGTATATGCTACTGATAACATGGAGTGTTTACATAAATGTTGAACTTGTTAAAATTGGAGAAATTTAAATTCTTATAATTTCTACCCATATAATCCTATCAGTAAAAATCCAAAAGTCTCTATCACTAAAGTTAGTTTTAGTCGATATTTATCTTTTCAATTTTTCATTGTGATTTATCTAATTCTAAATTTCAAATTGTTGATACAATAATAAAAAATCTGGTGCTTAAGTTAAAATCAATTGCTAAAATACTCTCAGTTATTAGAGTGCCGACCTTAACTAGTATTTCGATCATTTTATTTCTTCGTTTATTTGTTTTTCTTTCTTCCCCTCGTGAGCTGTTCTTGCTGAGCTCATTGTAGGGGAGTTCTGCTGTGTTTCCGTTCGGGTGTGTCTAACTCAGTCAAGGAGCACCAGACAGTACTCTCTGGAGGAGTAATATAGGAACCTAACTGAGCAAAAAAGAGAGCAAGCAAGGTTGGGGCCGGCAGTGGACATTTCCAGTCAGAGGGAAGAGATGTACTGAGTTTTCCACCTGGAAGATTTGGGGCCTGTGAAGTTTGTGTTTTGCAGAAGTATAAGAGGAGGATAAAGTTGGAAGAATTGGTAAGAGTCAGTTCACGCAAGTTTTTGTGTGCCATGTTGGCAACATGAGTACTATTATTCTGTTGTAGAGAATTGTTTAAACAGGGGAGTGAAAGAGTTAAATAATAACTGTTATTTTTACTTCTGCCTAGTTTACTATGCGTAGCTTGTTACACTAACGGTACCTTCCCCTCTTTAACCTCACTGTGTATTGTCAGATTTCACAGTGATTTCTCTCTCCCCATGGCGCCCCCTCCCGAGTTTAGGTTGAACGTGACTGCTCTGTGCACACACCCAGTCATGTGCCTCGTGCACCCCACAGCCTACCTTTAGGCTTATGAAGCATGTTCTTCTCCCACACTGTAGATATCCCCAAGCAGGTACGATCAGCTCAACAGGTTGAATAAATCAGTAAAGGAAAATCAAGCCATCATATCTGCATGTGCCTACCACACTTTCTTTCTCATGAACTAATACTGTGTCCGAAGGAAAGAGAAAAGAAAGGAAAACCAGGAGAGGGAAAGAAGGAGAGGAAGAGGTGAGGAGTCAAAGTCAAAGGAAAGGACACAGGAAAAGAAGGAAAGAGAAAGGAGGAAGAGAATGGGAGAAGGAAAGAGGGAAAAAACTGGAAGCTATTCCTTGTTTTCTTCTAAAATAAAGCAAGCAGCAGAAGCGTTACTGCATAATCCAATAACACAAACTCAGAAAACCTGGTTTCATTTTGTTTCTTCTGGTTTACTAAACACTGAAGAAAATAGCATAGAATTTTTATGCGCTTCAGAATTACTCTAACGTAAGGGAAATAATCTTGGTTCTCTTACTGTATACACACAGGATAAAGTGATATGACAAAAAGCAAATATTTTGATCTCAGGAAAAAATGTTAATAATTTGAATTTAAATCTCATGTGAAAAAGTAGAAGTATACATCATTCTTATTATCAAATGATACGTGTGGTGTGTTAAAAGCCCATGAGCTGGGCTGATTTCCAGGGTGAGCTTTGCCTGATTGTCTCTCCAACACCAGCACATAAATCAGGCGATAAAGACATCCTGTCTTACAATTGTTTTCAGTTCATTATATGTTTTGCTTCGGAAAATGTTCTTGGTGGGATAACAGTTTATTGTGCTGTCTGAGCTCTTTTTAAATGATAAACTTTCTATCATTATTTTTTATTCCACCGAACAAATTGAGTCATCAAATGCAGTGCTTGCTCCGTTGGTCAAGACTGTTTTTTGCATTTGATTTTGTTGCCAACCAAAGTGCCTCCGGTGTTTTCACTAGATGCTTTTGTTTTGGTTGTTTTACCAGCTATCAGGACTTTTAATTTTTGTATTAATAAATTGGCTGGAAACACTAATTTTGTACTTCATTAGTATTTTATAATCAACATTGACTGTTGTAGGAGTCTTGCTTAAATGAAGAATAAATAAAATTATAGAAATCTCATGTCTATTATGTACATATGAATGATATGAAAATTGGAAAACCTTCCCAGTTGTTACAAATTTACAAATGATTTATATGACTGTGTTGAGCTAAGTAGAAATAAGAAAAACTCAGCCCACAAAACAAATAGAAAACTCTAAACTAGATTTCATTACCTTTGCAAGAGGATGCTCTTTGTGTCTACAGTCATTGATCCTATAGATCTGTCTCCATTGAACTTCACACCTAACAGAACAGTCAGTGTTCAATTACCTCTCTGTGAGAACATTAGCTAAAACCAGAGAAGCAGCCAAGAGATTTAGAAGTGAAGAAAAGGTCATGTTCTTGTAAATGGAAAGTTCATGATGACTTCCAAGCTTCTCTAGCACTATATGAAAATTGCTAGCTTAAACAAGGTAAAAGATAAAATTTCAAGCACGAAGTGTTTCAGTGATTTATAGCTGTCACTTTTAACACAATTTAAAGTATTCAATAATGCCATTCAAAATATAAAATGTAAGTAACGGAATCCGGTGCCTTCTCGAAGCTGTTATTATATCCACTTAAACTCTCTCTCACACACAGGTACACACTCAAATCAAATGTGAATAAAAGATGTGACTTGGAAATTGCCTTCTTCCCGTAATTTCTTTTCAGAAGCCCATTCTGTACTTCACTTAAACAACTCGCTCCAGCAATCAAATCTCCATAGGCGAGATTTCTACATGGGCTGATATTATGCTCATCAACACAACGAATTTAGGAATTATGAGATATTTTGAGAAATAAAAAAGAAACTTAAACACGTCACATTGCTCTGAATTTAAAATAGCTTCTATTCTTTGTCTGAATGCATCTTGAAAAAATATGTGTTATCCTATATAATGGCTCCTGAATCTTTAGTGGTTTAACTTTTGAAAAATAAGTCCATCTCTAAGCAAGAACCATGACAGTAACTCATAGCATGAGGGATCGTTGGTTCCATTATTACGGCTTAGAAAATGCCCTTCTAGAAAGCAGGCAATTTTCCAGTAAAACCAGGAGACATTCCTTTCACAAGCTGAGCCACAGTACACGGTATTATATATCTGCCGGATGAATAAATCCACAGCTAAGTGCTATCAACTCTGCTTCCAAAACTCATGCCAATTAATGCTGCTCTCGCCATTGCTGCAGCAGCCCTACAAACCAAACAGAAACCCAGGGTGGATTCTGTGCCTTTGTTTTCTCTTGTCTCCCCAAAAATACCATGCTGGGCACTTACAACCTATTGTCCCTCGAGCAACCAGAATGATATCAGTAGATGTAAAATAAAGCATACTATGACTATTCTTAAAGCCCTCCAATGGCTTCTCATTCAAACTTAGAATTGAATTCAAACTCTGGACCACAACCTGGGCCCCTGCTAAGCCCTCTGCAATTGTTAAGCTGCTCTCTGACCTTCATGCACTGCACTCCAACCACACCGTCTTTCTTTCCTACAGTCTTTCAAACATGCCAAGATGTCTGGCCCTCAGGGCTTTCGTGTTACCATCACTTGACTTGGAATGAGCTGCTTCTGGGAATCCTTAAACCTGATTTCTTCTCTCTCTGATGTTTCAGGTCAAAAGTCAACCCCTCAAGGAGGAGTTGCCAGACATTTTCCCAGTCTCTCTCTATCACTTAACCACATGGTACTTTTCACTGCCTTTATCCCTCTCTGAAACATTGATGTAGTCACCATCTGTTCGCCTTCCTCAAATCCCTACCCTACTTTCATACCACTGATGATCTAATGCCTGAGTACAGCAACCTCTTTTTGTTGAGGTGGGGAGTCCAGGGAGGATACTGAAGGCAGAGAAATTCTTCTTAACATATTTGATTGCATGACTGCAAATTACATTTCTGCATCGATATCTTTGTGAGTTTCAGAAGTGATCGTGACCAAGTATTTGACATTTAAATGTGCAAAAGAGATCGATTCTGCACAGATCATTCTTTATTTGCTACCACATATAGAAATAACTTTATAATTTTTATGGGAAACACATATACCTGAAGTCTCTTATAAAATTTGTGCAAGTTTAACTTAAAGTAATATTTCCTTTTAGCTTGCCTAACTGGTGATGTCAATGCTCATCTCATATTAGAAAAAGATACTTGGTACTTAGCACCTAGAGGTACATGTATAAATCTGGGAGACGAAGACAAAATTTGCAAAATCCTATGATATTTGAGGCATCTTCGAAATTCACCTGATTCCTGATACCCATTAATTTAATGTGATAAATCACTGTATTCTAATTGTTCAAAATAATGAGTATTTATCAAAGACTTACTATTTCTAACCACTCAAATGTTTTATATGCATTAATGCATTTAACAACCAAATGTTTTGGGTGCTCTTATTTCCAGGATCACACAGCTGGAGATATTAAAGCTAGAATTTGAGCTTAGGAATTCGAGTTCAACTCCACTCTTTTATCAGTGCCGTTTTACTGTCTCTCTAAGGGAGGCTGCTGTCAAAACAGTAATATAACTCTGGAAAATCTGTCTTTTTTGTGATAGAATGATTTCAGCTGCAATAACTGAACTTCATCAACTTCCAGGTTGAACAAATCCATGTAATTTTAGTGGTATATATACCTCTCAAAATCCTACGCTTACTTCAAAGCTGTAAGATCCTTGATTCATTTCATATATACTCTATAAAGTACTTGTAGTGTACTAGAGGAATTTTTAAACATTAAGGAAACAGTCCTCCCAAACTGCAAGAGAAATTGTTATACAACAGGAAATTTGGATAAAATTTGCTGAGTACTGTCCAAACAGACATGGAAATAGGGAAAGGAAGGGATTTCCCCTGCCTGAAAGAAACAGAGAAATCTACTAGGACAGTTTCACATCTGAGGTGCTCAGAGGACTTGAAAGTTTAACTATTGTTGAAAGAGAAGGGTATTTCATGCGGGGAGGAAGCTAATGAACTAGAGGGGTATATGAAAAGGAGGCGAATGAGAATAAATAATAAGAAGCGAAATGTGACAAGAGAGGAGGAGGCTGGAGAAAGGGCCGAAGCTATATTGCCTGGGTGTTTATGGATATACAGAGCGGGCACGGAGGTGGTCAAGGAACTCGATACTCAGCTTTAAAAAGGAATACAATATTTTTCCTTCTTTATAGTCAAGCTGTTCCACTGAAATGGTGACCTTTCTGAAGGAAGTGTATTTTTCTCTCATTGAACCATAAGGGAAGTTTTGGTACCCGGATGGGGCCTTAAGAAAACTGTCCTAATCTTAAAGCGTGTAGGAATAAATGTTGTTAGCCTATTGCTCATCAACGGAATGATGGTATAAAACACCAACAGTTTGCATCTTTCCTTCTTGCTGGACTGTTTTTGCAAAATGAAAGATCTCAGAACTTCTGAAAATTACCCTTTTCCAATTGATTTGAAAATCATGTAACAAATGGGAATATTGCAATTGTGTGTGTGTGTGTGTGAGAGAGAGAGAGAGAGAGAGAGAGAGAGAGAGATCCAGGACCTTGCACATGCCAGGTGCTAGATAAGCTATTTGCCACTGACTTACAGCCTCAACCCTATATTTTAAATTTTTTTCTTCTTGTTTTCCTTCTTCTTTTTTCTTTCTTCTTCCCCCACTTTTCTATCATCCCCTTCTTCTTCCTCCTCTTTTTTATTCTTTTATTTTTAATAAGCAAATTTAGCTCATTACTCCCAGAATCATTATATTAGACTGCATAAAAGTAATATTATACTCTTCATTGACTTTTAATGTCATTTATAATGACAACAAAGATAGATTTCAATTAACAACCAATGAAGCCGATTTTAACATTAATTTATACTTAGAAAACACACAGACCTTATACTAGTACATTCAGTGACTTTAATGAGATGTTTTCTATGTTAAAGACAAACAGAAAAGAATCATTTAAGACTGTCACTCCCCAATCAAAACACTTTTTGACTCATGAAAAGGAGAGCTGTAATCCTTTGCATATTTTGACAATTAATGAGGTGATTATAGAATAAGAAAGAATTTAATATCTAGCATAATTAGCTTCACTTAGTTCTAACTCAACTTATTAACCTCACTGCATCCTACATTGTGCTGGTGGGCGAGGAAGAGGGAAATGTGAAAAACAAAACCGAATTCAAGTACAGCTGGCTCAGTGTCCCTAGTATCGTGGCTTTCCCCAGTCTTCAAGCTCCCCTGTAGGCAGCTCTGTTGCTTCATTCTCAGGGGACTGAGCAGAGAGGCCCTGGACCAAACCTCCTCTTTATAACTGCTGAGAACTTTTGCCTCCGAGGGTCTTCTCATGGGCTCTTTGAAGGCTATCCCTTAAGGGTTCACAGCCAGCACCCTCCCTACGCAATATGTTATAATCAGTTGCTTCTCCGGCTCAAGAATTAGGTAAATATAGTGCCAGTCTAATAATTTTCAGAACAATAAAGATCAGATGTTGAGTAATGAAAGAGAAATTTTAGAAGTAGACATAAAAATCCCCCAACTTCTCTCTGACACTGTCTAGAGTCTAAGCTACTATCTTCTGCCTGGTAATAACAGGAATGAAAAGAAATTTAAAAAAATAAAGGAAAGCAAGCAGTTGTTCTTGGCTTTCAAAAAACAGTAATCAAAAGCAGGAATTGGGAATTGAAGTAGTCCCCGTTTCAGTATCCTGCAGCTTCCACTTGAATGTAAGCAAATTACAAAATTTGAATTTAGGTTGGGCCAAGACTGTTGAAGTCCCAGGGAAATCTAGAAGAAAGACACTGATTCCCCAAGGTTGGTAGCTACCTTATTACCAATAAAATGTTCCCCATAGTTCACATGGAGTCCCCCACTTGCATTTAATGTATTTGAGAGCTATTAAATATGCTTACTATTTCTCCTCCTGTGGGTAATGTAAAGTAAGCAATTTTTTTAATGCAGTGATATCCAATATTTGAGAACTTATCAATAAAATGACTTTGAACAAATAGTCTTAAAATGTTGGTAAATATTTATTTATATATAAACCAAATTCATCCCTACTGTACCAATGCAGTGCTATATCATATACTTATATTGAATTGCAAAATAAATATAAATAAAATTGTAATATTTTCTCTTTGGAGATGAATTTATCAGTCTTCCCATGTTTTCTATATTACCCAGAAAACTGACAATGTAGTACACTGAGAAGTTGCCAGGTAGCAAAATATTCCTAAGCATACACAAGAAATTTTACATCCTGAAGTCTGTTCTTTAAAAACAAAAGAAATGGAATATGGTAAAACAATTCTACACAACAAAGTTCATTTTTGTTTTGCTGTCGGCCAGTGTTTTTCTAAAGATAGCAGTGATTTCAGTTAGAACCTGAACAAAAATGTTGACGTCTGGCTATTCGTGAGTAGCATAAGTCAACATTCAAGACATTTTATTACATACATCATAGTTTGAGAAGCACCAATATGGGAAAAAAATAATGATAATCAGGATTTTTTTGGTGATGGGAATGACTTTATTTGAAAGTTTCAGAAAATTATACTTCCAATGTAAATAATGCAGAGTCAAACACCTTAATTAATTAAATTTGGAAGCACTCCAAAATAGTCTTCTCCTCTTAGAAGCATGAACAGGAGTTAAGATCACAATGCCAATTTTTAACATAAAGTATGATTTAAAAAGGATCTAAGTGGCATTAATTATTATTTTTCAATTTATAATTTTACTGTCCCTTCCTTGGTTTGTGACTCTTGGGGTGAACAAAACATTGAAAATATCCACTTGAGCAAGATTCATAAAAGTATCATCTGAAAGAGGCTGGATATATAGCTATTTTTAGTTGTAATACCCAAGTTGGTTATATAAATTAGGAATAACAACAAACTGTGGTGTTCAGTGTAATGGTTTGACCTATGTATATACTATACCTAGATTCAATGAAACTAACTCATATATCGTCACCCCACCCATTTATCATTTCTGTAGTAAGAATGTTAAAAGCTCTTTTAGCAATTTTCAAATCTACAATACATTGTTATTCACGTGATCTCCCCACAGCGCAGAGGAGCATTAAGTCTTGACTTTCAGTCAAGCTGAAACTTTGATCAACATCTTCGCTTCTCCTTTTTCTCCTCTCTTCTGCCTGTAGTGATCATCTTTCTACTCTGTTTCTGTAAGATCAGCTTTTTCATATACCCAACTACTTTTCTATTAAAAACAAATGAAAAAATTAATTTTTAAAGAATAAATTATTTGGAGGTTGGGGGTTTAGCTCAAGTGGTAGACTGCTTGCCTAGCAAGCGCAAAGCCCCAAGTTCGATACTCAGCAGCCCCCCCAAAAAAGAAATTTATATGACATTGAGCTATTTCAGTATACTGATAGTAACAAGTTCGAGGATGAAAAACATAATTCTTGCCCCAAAGAATAGATTCAGACACACTTTTTTTTTTCCTACAACTTCATCAGAATGCAAAAGAAATGTGTAAGAGACTGGTGGCTGCTTCAGAAAGAACATCTCACAGTCTTTGGGAGGAGATTTTGGCAAGCGTTCTTGCTTACCTTCCCTGCTTCCACAGTGACTACCAGGAACCTACATTTGAGTCTAACTGCAGACATGAAAACGTTGGACTGCAGATACATCAGAAAACTCATCCCGACCCAGTATCTATCAAATATTTGTATCTGGGGCAAATGGTTTGAAGTTTTTCAGATCTCTCTACTTCTCCAGATACTCTTACATCTACCTGAGGTAAGAACATGACTGTGTTCCCAGGCCACTCAGAGTTCCAGTGATGACTCTTTTCGCTGCTCCAATGCCCACTGTGGGTGTTTTTAAGCTCAATCATGTGTATGTCTTTACAGGCCTCATAAGAAGTGGTTCTACGGAACACATCATATTACTTTGGTAGAACCATCTTTATATGGGACTTGGAAGAACACTTCAAAAAAATTAGTATCCGAAATAGTTATACTTCCCCTGAGCACTTGATCTCTTTTTATTCTTACAAAATAGGAGTTTGCACAAGTAACTAGTTCCCCTTTTCACTCTGGCTTAGAAAGCGTTGAACCAAATTTATGTTCCACTTGTAGCAAGTTATTATTACCTACATAATGGCAATAGCCTACACCTGCTACATCTAATGCTTACAAAACTTCTCCCTCTCTCCTGCCTTTACTTTATATTGTAGATTATCCTAACCTCTCTTTATGTCCTTTCTAAAACTAGGTAAATGATTAGACTAGATAACTAAAGTCACAAAAAAGAACAGGAGGTGTAAAAACAGTAACTCTTGTAATCTTTAAAGTGCTTGCCATTTTAATCTCTTAGAAGAATATTGATGAACAGAACTTTTAATTGTTAATATGCTATTTACAATACATACCTTCAAACAGTTTCTTAGGCTGTATACAGACCACTAAAAATCAGTACAAACAAACAAAACAAACAAATTATTAGGCAAAAGTATAGAATAAATACTGCAAAAAGAAGATTTTGAATGATTAAAATAAAAATATGATGATATCTTTGATATCGCAAGGGACAAGGGTATTATATCTACAACAATATTATCTCTATGAGCCAATTTGAGTGATTAAAAGGAAAAAAACAAATGCTAAACTTTGGAGAGAATGTAGAGAACCACGAAGTGTAACACAGACCTAATGGCAGTGCAAACTGATAGGACCATTTCAGAAATCTCCTTGATAGCATCTAATAACCTGAATGTGTACAATGTCCAATGATCTAGCAGCCTCACATCTACAGAAGTACTTCGGGCAATGCACACACATGAGTACTATTATCACCAAATTACAAGATTGTTCATATAGCATAATATCCCAGACAAAAAACAACCCAAATATTTGTAATGAGTAGCATTATGAATAAATTTTGCCACACTCATATAATAGAATACAATGTAGGACTACAATGACTAAATAACTACTCCGCCCAAGAGTATGGCTAAAGCACATGAAAATCATATTGAACCAAAGAAGCAAAACACAAAATACTCAATACTATACACAGATATTCCTCATTTAACGACCTAAAGGTTTAATGACTATTTGGATTTAAGACCCACGCTCAGAATTACAGCCGTCCTTTTGTTTCATACAGTTCTGTACATCTTGTCTGCAGAGCCTCAATGTCTTGTTTTTGTACAGTACACCTCGTTTATACAGTACTGTAATCTTTGCTCATTGTACTGTAATGCTCTGTTATACATTATAATATTGCATGTAAAAGTTATGCAAATAAAAGCAAAGTCCTCAAAAAAAAAGTGCTATAGCAAGTCCATGCTTATTGTAATGAATTTGATCATTAAAAAATATGTCAGGAGACCAAGAAAGGATGATCTAAAATCCTAACTGGTTAGCACTGCTATCTTTCTAGACTAGCATGCAAAGGAAAAAATGTCCAACACATAACATTTTCTTCAAGTTTTCTATGTAAGAGCCACAAATACTTAAGAGGAATGAAATATTTGCTCATTCAGTGTTCTGTGCCATATTATGCATTCATTCTACAGGTTTTTATCAAATGCCTATGTTTTCCTCCAGGTAGTACTTCAGACCCTAGGAATAAAGGGATGAGAAAGGACCCCAATATTTATGAGATTGTTTTCTAGTGGAAAGAGAGAAAATAAGCAAGCAAGGAAATGAGCAAACATATCTTAAAAAAAAAAAAAAAGGAAAGCAACTGACTTCTGGCCTGTGGGTAGGTGTTACGTGGATTAGTAAAGCAGACCTCTGTGATAAAGTGATGTTCCATGGAGGGCTACATAAACTGTGGAGATCATTAATGTGGACAGTGACAGAAGTCTGTTCCCGATAGAAAGGATGGGAAACAGCATCAGCTCTGGCGAAGAACTTACTTGGCGTGTTTAAGAAACCTCCAGAATTGTTGTTTGTTGAGGCACACTGAGTAAAAGAAGTGGATGAGGTTAAAATCAACCAAGTTTTAGGACTAAATCATGTAATGCTTTGTAGTCTATGAAAAAGATTTTGAATTTTATTCTTTTTAGTTTATGTAAAATTTATAAGAAGTTTATTATCTAAGTGTGATGTGAGTCATTGGAAGGATTTGGAGAGATTTTTGACACTGAAATCGTTCTAAAATAATCTTGCTACTGAATGGAGAATGCAGTCAAGTAGTCAGCCAATATGGTGCCAAAGTACCAATCGCTGTAAAGCAAAAAGGAATTCTTGGACTAGCTGGTACTAGTGTAGACAATGAGGAATGTTTGATTATGGGATTTATTTTAATTCCTTATGAGTTAGATAGGAAATGTAGAAGAATGAGCAATTGGTGATGGCCCAAATATTTTAGCCTGAAGTAAATAAATGAATCTTATAGAGCACCAGTTCGTGGAAGGGATCTTCAAGGGTACATTTATTGGTATGTTGGTTTTGAAATAAATTTTAGGTATCCAGTACATTAGTTATTTGTCTTGATGAGTCTGCAGTTCGGAAGCTGTGTAACAACAAGAGGCATTGGCATCTGGATGCATATAAAGTTATAGGACTGGATGATATATTTGAGCAGCAAAAGAATACATTTCAATGATATAAACTCCTTCTGCATTTTTAGGAACATTGTTCCAATGCTGCTATTTCTTGTTAGTAATTGCAAGGAAAATGATATCATTTTCTGTAGAACAAAGAAGAAGCCATGATGCACACAACTCACTCCTTGAATGATTGTCTTAATATTGAAATATGATGATGTTTTATGGCCTCTGTTTTCTTCTAACAGAGATGTCCATTTCCTGAAATGGCAATTCTGAGAAAATAAGGACATGGATGGATGAGACAACCTTTTCATTTTTGCTCACATACTGTATTTATGCCTCATTGGATACCTTTAATTTCCCCCCATTCCTTCCCCAGGCTTTTGAGTGGGTCTGAAGAAAACATGCCCGGACATATTTAAGGCATCCTAAGACAGACTCTGCACCGATGGCCATATCTCTTTCGTGTTCACAAGGTCTCATGGTATCTTTTTTCCAGCTCATCCTTCTTGTTCCCTTACTGCTTTGAATGATAAGAAACGACTCATAAATGCTTAACAGACAAGATAAGCTAATAAATACAGCTCTAAATATCATCTGCTTAACAATACCAAAGAATTATCTATCCTGGAGTAATTCTTTATGCCAATGAAAAAGAGCTCTTTGGATGTCAAAATTGAGAATAAAATCTACATTTCAAATGAGTATTAGTAACTGTTCTGGCATTTAAATGACATCCTGCTACTCATATCAATAAACTTTTAATTTCATGCTAACCCATAAAGTTGTCTTTACTAATGAGCAAGGATTTACCGAAGGAAATTAGTGACATCTTGATTCATAAATTCTTGAATGGTCATTGAATTAATCTAAATTAATAATTTAGCTTTCTAATATATCTCGGCAATTGAGTTTTTTTAAGCTTCAGACCCTAACATGAAGTTAGCACCTGTGTAATGAATCAATTTACAGTCCTTACCTTCAAAAGGTTTATTCACCATCTTCATAATGACTGAATTAAAATATTAAACTTTTATTACTCTGGTAATTGTTTATTTTTATTGAAGAATTTCCATTAATACGATGATATATTTTTAATAGATGAATTTTGAAAATAATAAATATATAAAATTATTTTCATTACTGACTATAGGTCAAATCACCACACTGTTTTGATAAGGATATGGGTGAAATTCATAAAAATATTGAAGTGGAAAATCACTTTATTCCAAGCATTATATTTGTAATATTTTTGTAACAATTGTCTTTATCATTAAAACTAATAATACTGGTATACATTTGATAACAGTTAATGAAATATCTTATAGAATATATTACTTAAATGTGTTATTTAGTTTCATTACTAACTTGATTCATAGAAATAGAAACTTGGTAAAATTGTTTCATAATAATAATCGTACAGGCTTGTGAGCAATGGTTTATCATTGGAAGAATAAAAGACTGCTAAGATCCTCATTTGTATGTTAACATTCTTTTTATTTTGTTCTCTCTTCTTTTTTTTACCTTTCCAAGACAAATGAAATGAAATCTAACCTTTGGTACCATGAAAAATAATTATCTATAACTCAAATATAATTCATAATTCAAACTGCAGTTTCTTGCAACTGCCAGCCAGTAACATGACTTTACATATTGTACACAAAATGGAAGGGCATGTATTTTGTATTCGACAAACTCTATATAATTAAAAACTAGGTTAATGTAGTTCTTACAATACCAGAAAGGGAGAATAGCTCATCGAAACTTAACTCATATGACTTAAAATGTTAAAACTTTTACTTTTTTGGAACTACAATAACAAATTTCTGCTTATTAAAGATGTAAAAGTAAACAAAATAAAACATAAAATTCACCTATACCTTCCCACAAGTAACATTTGAAATTACTAGAATATTCTTTTTAAATATACACACAATAGAATTTATTCTTTATATTCTGACTTATAATTTAGTATTATGGCATAAGGATTTCCCCTAACAACAGAATTATTTAAATTGCCCCATAAAGTATTATATTATATCCTAAGAGTTTATTATTATTAACCTGATCATTTTGTTGCTGTTGAATATTTCTTTTTAATTTTATTTTTATTGGTACGTTTGCAGTATGTAATGATTGTATTCTTTGAGGGAAGTTGGTCTATGTATACAACCCATCCTAATTCTTTTTCATCCCCTTGCCCACTTCTCTCTCACCCCTCTATCTCTTGGTCCCCCTCCCTTTTGTAAAATACCTATCACTCTGCTTCCTATTATCTATCTTTTATTTTGGCTTTCTATTTTGGGTTTCTAATGTAAGAGAAACCATGAGATACTTATGTTCACATGTCTGATTTATTTCATTTAACATTATGGTCTCAAGGTGCAATTTCTTGCTAGTATTATTCACTTTTACACTATCACAGAGATATCTTTTGTTAAACAAGAGTCTTTTCAAGTTACTTCTCTCAAAATCATTTCATGATTCTTCTTTAGGAGAAAGTCCACACCTTTAGCACAGAAGTCTCTTCTTGGTCTGACTCTGGTCAGCTTGCTTTTTTCTTCACCATCACCAGGGGTACAATATTCGGTAATATGAATACTGGCTTCTTCCCAAAAAGAACAGTTTTTCTCACACCTTTAAATTAGTACCTATGCTCTTTCTTCTCCCTCCCTTACTTGCTTGTTCATCTTGTTCCTCTTCCACAGCCTCCTCTTTCTAAACTTCCTGACCACTCCAACCCAGACCCAGGCAGAGTTAGGTGTCTCTGACCCAGGTTTCAGCATTGTCTTGTATAAACTTCTAACTGATCATCTATCATATTAAAAAACATCCATTAACTTGTCTGTCCACTATTTAGGTGGTGAGCAGCTTAAGCAATTAATTCATAGACTACATTCATTGTTGCTGTGTGACTGAGATTAATGCTTATAAATGTGGTAGTTAACACACATTAAAACGAAAATTAAAATCCATAACATTTTTTGAGAACCTTCTTATAGACTAGGAATCAGTCCAAGTCATTTACATGTATTATTTAAGTCTACACAAGACCATGGTGAGAGAGTGCCGTGATTTACCATTTTTCATGAGTGGAGGATCCAAGGCATTGGAATGTTAAGTTCTGTGCTGGAGGCTGGATCTTCAGTGTGTGCCAGAACCGCACTGTGAGGACTGCCCCCTGCAACTCTTACTTTAGTCGGATATTTTCTTCTCAGGCTGCATTGACTCCAACAACAAGTATGAGATGACTTTGAATCAAAACAACAATTAAAAGAGCAAGGATGCATATTCATTGCTTCTGTTTTATTTCCCAGAGTCTCAAAACCTTTGAGAAAAAGAAAGTCTGCATGATTTGCCAATGTTTCACAATTAGTTGAGGTTATGTAGAGAAAAATTAGTTCTCCTTTCCTTCATTCTAGTGCACTTCCCCACTCGTAAGCTGACTTTGTATTTTTCTACAAAATTAAGGTTCAGTTTCAAAGAAAATACAATCATGAATCACTAAAAGAACATAAAGAGTTATTGCTTTTATTTATTAAAAGCAAAATTTTATAAAATATGCAAAAGATTCACTCCAGTCTTGACAAACAGGTCTAATTGGAAAAAATAAATCCCCCATTGTCTCTTCAGCAAAGATAGTGTCCTAGATATTTTCAAGTGCAAGTTGATCATAAGGTTGCTGTCCCATAAAACTGAAAGGTCTAAACCAAGATGAATAAAGCAAAGTGATTTTATTGTGCTTCAATAAACATATGCAAAACTAAACAATTATGTTACATACCTTGTGTCTGTGTTATGCATGAGAAACTGACTGAGTTAGACACACCATTTGTTTACAGTATGGAGGTTCTGAGATTGCATTTATGGTGAAAGGTCTGTTACTAAAGAATGTGTTACTAAAGAATGCTTATCTGTAGAATAATCTCCCCCAAATATCTCCTTTCATAACAAGTAATGCTGCTAGAGGTGATAACATGATAGAAAAATTACAGTACAAACATAAAAGTTGAAGGGACTTTTATCATCCAACTCCAGATATATGATTAAATCTGTTTCTTCCTAACTCAAGCTTTTCAGCACAATTTTTCTTCCTAAACATAATTGCAAGTCTATCGTCTTTTCAATCCTTCTCCCTCCTTTTCCTTCTTAATACACAGTTCCTAAACGAAGCAAAATATCAGGGTCTACTGAGAATAATACTTTTCAGCTTCATATTTTATAGTTAATTATGTCATGACTCAGAAAAATTGATCCCAAGGTTCATAATTTTTCTTTTTCTAATTCCTCCTGTTCAAAAGCTGCCTTTCCACCATTTCCTCGTTAATGTAAACCAATAGAGGTCCTTGTTTGAAAGCACTTCATCAGAATTAGCCTCAAGTGAGTCAGCTGATGGAAGAAACAGTAATAAATGAACATGTGTCAGAGACCGGGCTGTTGAGAAAAAAAAAATCCAGTTGCCTTCCAGTACAGACTCCAGGATCATTCATTAAAGTGTCAGAAGCAAACCTTTAAGGTAAAAACCAGCTGATACGAAATTCTGCGATTAACCAAAATGAATCTTTAATGGAAGTAAATGGAAAAGAACAGAATTGCAACAGTGCCATTCACCACTCAAAATTAATTTGGAAATGGTTGATTTGAAAACATCAGACTACCTAATGAACTGGCTGAATAATGAACAGAATTTATTGTAAGGTGTGTTTATAGATAGTAGAGCTTCAAAATGCATGGTAAATATCACTTGCAGGCAGTGTAAATCATAAAAGAAACATTTTTTAAAAAACTGGATGAAATCAGTTTGAAAAAGGAAAACAAAACCATAAAAGCAGATAAAATGTGATTTTATATCTCAATTTCACTAGTCTTTGCAGTTTTTTATAACATTTTTAAAAAGCAGTATCATTGGCCAAAAGCAATGTCAAACAAGACTATACTTATAAGAACATCTTGATTTAAAAATCAGAGTATATCTTCTCTGAATAGTTGATAAATTAATACAAAGTCTCTATTAACTTATCATACAGGTTCAATTTGTGTGCCATGCAGTGAATTTAAGAAGCTAAATTATTATTTGTATAATTCTGTCCAAGATGAATAGCCACTTAACAAGTTTTATTTGTACCAATTAGCAGTGAAGAGGTCCAGTGAATGCATAATGTAGGAATTTTATAGGGTAGCATATTAATTAGATTGAGGCTATCCATGTAGCATAGACTGATTTGGGAAAGAAAAAAGCAAAGAAAATTGAGGCTACCCATGTAGCACAGACTCCTTTGGGAGAAAAAAAACAAAGAAAATTTTTATCTTGCACTATATTTTGGACAGGGAACATAAAGAAATTAGCTCAAACAAGTTCTTCTAGCCTGTTTCTTTTTTCTGTTCAGGCTATGTAAATAAAATTATAATTCCATAATCTAATAATAATTAATTCAATAATTTTCAGTATCAAGGAGGGAAATATTCCATTCTAGGTTCATCCCAGTGTCTAATTATCTGTACAACAGATAATGGTTTATATCTAGATGTCCCCTCAAAGCCTCCTGTGCACATAAGTGGGGGTTGGGAAGTGACTGGATCATGTGGAACTCATCGCTGCATTAGTACACCATTGGGTTTACAGCTGGGTGTGACGTTGGGAAGTAAAGCCTGTTGTGAAGAGGTGTGTCATTGACAGCACACTTGGAAGAGTGTATATCCCTCCTCCTCCCCGTCCTATTCTGCTTCCTGCCTTCCTGCCATGATCTGCTTCTCCTCTCACACGCCCTCTGGCACGCCGCCTGCCTTGGAACCAGACAACTGTGAACTGAAACGGCTATAAACTGTGAGCCAAATAAACATTTTCCCTTTTAAGGTGGGTGTGTCTGTTGGGTATTTTGTCCCAGCAAGGAAAAAGTAACTGAGACACTGGATTGAATGATTGGGTAAGAATAACAAATTATAACACTCTTCGATTATATGAACAACTTCTAAACCGTATGTGTAACCTACAGTAACTGATGGAGGCTAAGCATAATACACCTATCAGTCTACTTGGAATCATACATATTTAAAAAGCTGCTGTTAATATTTTATACCTTTTTTATTTAAAAATCTGTACGAATTACCAAAATGATACGGTATCTTTTTTCAAATGTCTCAAAAACACCATCATAGTCATTCTAAAATTTTTCATTTAACATTCATCTGTCTCTAGTATCTTTGCAACAAGGCAATTGGACAAAGATTACCAAGCGTAAGTTCTAGTTATATAGGCACATTTATATTTTATCCATATTTGTATGACCTTTAACGAATCCAGTATCATAAGCACCTAGAAGGAACTTATGTCACTGATACTAAAATGTTTTGATAGTGTTAGATTATTAATGAGAATAATAGTAATAAACATTACTAATAAAAACTTTTGTATGCCTAAGAAAAAGAGGAAGAATATTCTGTGAAGGTTCCCAGTTCTTCACTCTGATTTTCTCCCTGGTGCTTGAAATTCCTAAACATATTTTGTAATTGTTGAGTCTTTTTTTTTTTTTTTTTGGTGCCGGGGAGCGAACTCAGGGCCTTGTGCTTGCAAGGCAAGCACTTTAACCACTGAGCTAAATCCCCAGCCCCTGTTGAGTCTTGAGAGATAAAATGCATGAGAAATTTGTGATATATATGTGAGATAGATATATATATGAAATTTGTGTTGTTTGTCTTGTGTGAGAAATAAGAGTTGTTTGATGGTTAACAGTACTGTTACTCAGATAAAATTCAATTTGTAAGATTCTATCCTTCCCTATATGAGTTTCATCTGAGTAACAATATTCATTTTTCTAATAAATATGTATTAATGAAAGGGCAAAAATTTTCATTTTTAAATCCTACTATTATAAGAGGCATATGACATAAGGAATAATAGTTTATAAAAACAGAATATAGTAAGATTATATAATGCCAACCCCCAAAGAATCCTAAACTACAGAAACTTATTTTATTACCTTCTACCTTTTTTCCTGCGTGTGAGATGAAAATATCTGTATTCACCAATAATCTAGAGATTTCCAAATACCAGAGAGTTGAAATGGAAAACCAAAGTTCAGATCACAATTCTTTAACTTCAAAGGCAGAATGTATCACACTTTTTCTTTATTTCTCTTTTTCTTTATTACAATCAGTGGAGCAAAAACCTCCCAAGGATGAACATTTTCTTCAGTCAGGGCTAGGGTAGGAAAACCTCAACTGTGAAGGGGCCTCCTTTTATCCAGGGAGATATGTTCCAAGAGCCTTGTGGGTGCCTGAAACCATGGACAATAACAAACCCCATACATATTTTTCCCCTACACATACATACGCATGATAAAATTTAATTTGTAAATTAAGCATAAAAAGTGATTAAGCACAACTCATAATAGACTAAAACCATTATAATAACATGCTACAATAAAACTGAATGTTGTGTCTCTTTTCCTATCCCCCTCCCTCTCTCTCCCTCTCTCACAAAATACCTTCTTTTACTCTTACCTCCAACTTTTTGTTGGAATAATGTGACAGATTACAAAGCCTTCGGGATTAGATGAAGTGAGGTGAATGGCAGCCATTATGATGTTGCATAAGGCTACTATGTGAGGGTTACTGGAAAACAAGCCTGTACTGAGGCAATAAATCAGATAACAGATAACTGCTAAGTGACGACTGGAAAGGTTGTATTTACAGCATGAAAACACTGTGAAAAAGAATGATTCATGCCCCAGGAATCACAGAGCAGGGCAGTGAGAGATTTCACCCTGCTGCTCAGCATGGTTCAATATTTAAAAACTTAGGAATTTATTATTTCTGGAATTTTCCATTTGATATTTCAGAGCACAGCTCATTGCAGATAAGTGAAGCCATGACAAGAAAAACTGTGAATAAAGGGTGTATGGGGGTAGGGGGGCCTATTACCATTGACAAATTGCTCAAGGCTCAGTGTAGGTAATTCTAAGAGTCAAAATCTCCAGGGAGACCAAGTTATAGGAGGAACCTACACTCATACTCTTCTAAGGTTTAAATCCAAGTGTTGGACCAGGTTTTCACAGTGACTATTGGAGAAAAATCCCCTCTGCCAACCATGGTGGGGAAGGAAATGTACCCATTTTTGAAATATGCCAAAGAATTCTATTCTTCTTAACAAGGCTTTCCCTCAGGAGAAAATATTTATGTAGACAGAGCTCAAAATGCAAGTGTTTTATCAGAGCCCAGCTAACCTCAAGGGAAAGGAAGGACAAAATTCCAGGTTGCTACAGCTTTCTACATGAAAGAAACCAACACTAAAAATAGATCCCTCTTAGCCTTCCATGTGGGAGAGGAAAAACAGACAACTCCAGCCCCCTTTTGTTGTCCCGCCCCTCCCAAGGTGAATGTTGAAGTCTGCAAAGGTACAGGCTTGCTGAAAGACTGAAACACAATCATCACGTAGATTACAACATGCTTCTCTTGACCTCAACTTTACCGCCATATTTCTAAGGATCTCATGTCTAACTATCAAAGGAAAATTACAAGACATACTATAGCATAGAAACACAATTTAAAAACACAGAGTAAGTATAAGAACCAGACTCACAAAAGGCAATAATGTTGTAATGATCAAAACAAGAATTTAAAACAAACATGACTAATGTACTAAGGAATCTAATTGATAGAGTTTGCAAGAACATGTGGACCATGTAATCAGATATAATGGAATGGAAGAGAGGAAAACTTTAATAAATACAGAAATGGTAAAGACCAGAAACACTGAGATATAATGGAGATGGAGCACACCTTTGATGGTCTTATTAATAAACTGGACATGGCTAAGACAAGACTCTCTTAGTCTGAAGATATCTCAAGAGAAACCTCAAAAACTGAAAAACAAAGAGAAATAAGAGTGAAAAACAACAGAATATCCCCAAAGTGTGAAACAACTACAAAAGGAGTAATTTATGCATAATGGTCATACCAGAAGGAGACAGAGAGGAAAGAACAAAAGAAATACCTGAGGCAAGAATGAGAATTTCTTCAAATTATGTCAGCCATCAAAACTCAGATACATGCCACTCAAAGCAGTCCAAGTAAGATCAGTCTCCACAACAAACTTACAAAAATAAAAAGCAAACAAATATAAATACCCTACAACTGGGCATATTGTAATCAAACTACCAAAATATCTAACACTAAAAAAACCATGAAAGAAGCTCTGTGGAAAGGAGAATATCTTACTTGTGGAAGAACAATGATAAGAATTATATCTGACTTCTCAGAAAACATATAAGCAAGAAAGCAGGGTGAAATATTAAAAGTATTCAAAGAAAAAGCCACCAACCTCAAATCCTGTATCCTTAGAAACTATCTATTAAAAGTGAAAAAAAAAAAAAAAAACCACAGACCATCTCAAGCAAATAAAAATAGAGGGAGTATGTTGCCAGTAAACTTGCTTTGCAAGAAATGTTGGAAAACACTTTAGTGAAGGACAATTATACATGGGTAAGAAACTTGGGTCAATATAAGGAAAGGACAAGCGTCAGAGAAGCTTATTTTTTGAGTGAAATCAAATCTTGTTTTTCTTTTCTTACTTGATCTAACAGATAACAGTTTTTCTAAAATACTTGTTCTTCACAACTTAGATTCAGCACAATCCCAATGAAAATATCCAGAAGTTGTTTTGTAGATAGCAAAAGGTGATCCTAAAATTTATCTCTGGGGACAAAAGACTTGAAAGAACCAAAACAATATTGAAGACAAAAAATATTAAAACACTGATACTACTCAACTTCAGCGCTTACTACCAAGCTACAGTGATCAAGATAGTGCATTATGGAAGAAAGAATACACAAGTAAATCAATGGAGCAAAATAGAGGAGCCAGAAATCAACCCGGGTAAGTATAATTAACTGAATTTTGACAGAGGCGATAAGGGCGATACAATAGACAAAAGGCAAACTTTTTAATGACTGCTCCAGCAACAACTGGGCATCCACATGCACAAACAAAGAAGCAAATACATGTGTTTAAATCTAGGTACGTACATTACAGCCTTCACAACAATTAACTCAAAATAGATATTAGACCTAAATGTAAAACATAGATCTATAAAATTCATAGAAAATAACATAGGAGAAAATAACCTTGGGTTTCTTGATGACATTTTAGTTGAGACTGCAAAGGCACAGGACTTAAAAGCAATAATTAATAGGCTGGACTCAATGAAAATTGAAAATCTGCTTAGCCAAAGATATTGTCAAGAGAATGATAAGTCACAGGTTGTTCAAAATATACAAAGACATAAAAACTCAACAGAAGAGAAAACCAAAAAAATTTTTAAATAGGCCAAAAACATTAGCAAACACCTCACCAAAGAAGATACATTAATATATAGATGATGAATAAGCATATGAAAATATATCCACATATATCAATTCAAATAACAATGAGAAACCACTGTATATAAGAATGACCAAAATCTGAACCATTGAAAATATTGAATGTTTAATGCTGGCAAAGATGTGGAGTAACAGAAGCAGTTATTTAATGCTGGTGGAAATGGAAAGGGACCAACAAATTTCAAAAAAAAAAAAAAATCTAGTGATCTCTTACAAAATTAGATGAGTAAGATCCATTAATCACAATTCTTGGCATTTACTCAAAAATCCTGGTCCATTAATGTTGATAGCAACTTTACTCATAATTACCAAAATTTATAAGCAACTAGTATGCCCTTCAATAGGCGAATGAATAAATACACAGTGATACTCTTGGACAGTGGAAAATCATTTATAAATTAATGAGTTCTCAAGCCTTCAAAAGAAATATAAGAAACTGTGCAAAGTCCTGAATTCGATCCCCAGCATCACCCCCCAAAAAAGAAAAAAGACATATAAGAAGCTAAAATGTATATAACTGAGTGAAAGAAGCCAATTTGAAAAAGCTATGTACTATATGATTCTAACTATATGACTGACATTCCAGAAAAGGCAAAACTGTGGAGACAGAGAAAAGATAAGTGTTGTGAGGCTAGAGGGGAAGGAAAAATGAACAGGTGGAGTGCAGAGGACTTTTAGGACAGTAAAACTAGATAGTATAGCACTATCATGGTGGATACGTGTGATCACACATCCGTTGAAACCCACATAATGTACAGTCTCACTAGGGAGCCCTAATGTAAACAGTGGGCTCTAGGTGATACTCTAGCTATGTAAGTCACAACACAGTAACAGTTTTGTGGTGGGCGAGTGTTAACAGGGGAAGCTGTGTGTGCGTGTGGAAATCTCCTTAAGTGCTCATCAGGTGTGCTGTGAATCCTAAACTGCTCTAAAAAGTGGACTCGAAATAATTATAAAAAATAGATAAACAAGTCCTTGAGCTAATTGCACATAGTCGATTTCTGGCAAACATGAACAGAAAGTGACAACCATATTTAAAAAATAACTTGAAAAACAACATTTCAAAAACTGCAGTAAGCCTGAGAAAAACTGCATGAAAATAGTTGTGTGGTTGCATTTTCTTGCAAATAACTTGCATGAAATAGGAATAACTCATATACAACATAGGTTAGTTTCCAAAATGTTATATGTTCTTCAAATACCCAGTATTTTGTCAACAGTAAATAATTTTAACAATGCTCACCTCCACTCAAAAAAAAAATTATGACTGAAAACCTCATTAATGTTCTTTTCCTCAGGTTTTACTCAAAAAAATACAGATAAATTATGTCAGAGACTAAGTTACAGCCACAGCGGCAAATGTTCATAGTTGCTATGGTCAAATAATACCAAAGTTTCTAATTCCCTGAACAATTTACATTAATAGTTTTGAGTGTGAATAGATAGAGAGTTTCAATATCATTCAACTATTCTTTTTTATTAGAATTACTCTTTTTATTACTTTGTTAGATTTTTAAATACAAGATATTAGATTCTTAATGCAGATTTATTAGGCAGACTTGATTATTTTGAAAATCAAGAGAGAGAAATGATTTGAGTACATACAATCCAGGCTTGGGTCCCTTTTATTTCTAACACACCCATTTCTGTGTCAATACAGACACACTAATAATGACTTTGTTATGAGAGGTACAATGTGTGTGAAATGTGCTGCATTATGGTAGAATTTGAATGGGAGGGATATTAAACAGGGATTTCTTGATGGTCAGAAGTATTGACTATTAGTGGGACTCTGGGGTGCTGTGATCTCATTTAAGGAATTCTTTCCAGGTTTTGTTCTCCTAAATAAAAAATTGGAGAGGAAATGCACAAAAGCTAGAGAGGTTTTACATTTATGAAAGGTAGGAAAATAAGCAGGCTTTGCAGAGTGAGAGTAGGTCACTAAAAGAGAGACAGTGAACACAGTAGCCAAGAGTTTAATGGCCACTGTCATTTGTGTCTTCCATTCTGACATCACATCTAGGCAGTTCTATCAAAAACCTACTTCATGTCATGCTGGAAAAATTGAAAGTAACACTTTCTGATTGGTCGCAGGTGCAGGGCTTGGGCCCATGTGCCTTGGATCTCAGTGATTGACAGGCCATGCCCACTTGCCCAGCTGTCTGCCCATGCCCTGAACACCTACCTCAGGACTACTAAGCATAATAATTCTTTTGTGTAATCCTTATGCAACACAATAGGGCTTTATATCTCTTAAAGAATAATAAAGTGGGACTATTTGCCCAACTAGTCACCAAGGTTTGATATAAATAACCTTTATTCATTTTTTGTATATGTGCTATATTTCAAACAACAAAATGTTACAAACCCTGTGGGAAAAAACTATAAGCAGACTGAGAGTACAAAGCAAATTATTCACAATATTTTCCAAGTATAAATTATATACATTGTATTTATTATCAAAACTTGGTAAATCAATATTGAGTGATTATAAATGTCAATAAGAGAATTTATAAAAATGGATGAAAATCTCTACCTTCAAAAAATTTTAATCTAGTGGGAAAATTTTTATGTTATAGCAAGTAAAGTTGCTTCTACTTAACTACTTTTGCCCTACAAAATGGCAAATTTATTGCTCACTTAGGCAGCACATATACTAAAATTGGAAAGATACAGAGACTAGCATGGCCCCTGGACAAGGATGACATTCAAGTGATAATTTTATGTGTTTCACATGATATAATAAAAACCCACTAGTTGTTCTTTTGTTCTACTCAGGCCATCAGGCCTATGTTTCTAAATTATGTGCATTTTGTTAGAAGAAACAAGGAGGGGATCTAGCCCAATTTTAAAGAAAAAAGGGAGGTAGCCCATATGTTCCTTGTAATCAGAGGTTTAGCTCCTCTCTACAAAGGTGAGATTTTCCAGTAATAATGAAATCATTTGAAAACAAAGATGGTGGAAACCATAATGGCTGATTCATGTGACAAACCAAAGTGGAACTAACTAGGATGCAATAATGCTCTGAGAAAGGAAAGTCCATCTAAGGGAAAAGTACAGACAAGACTTTCAGTACAAAAAGAGTAAATTGGGTTAGGTGGCTACTCGGGCAGGCTACCAAGTTAATTACCACAATTTATGGGCTTTTCCTAAAAGGTCACATAAGTCTGAACATAAGAGATTTCATTCCACCTTCTATGTTTCAAATAGGAACAGTTTAGCTGAAAAATAGTTTTGTAATTTAAAATGCCATCCCATATACATGTCTTGCCATTTCTTAGTTCATATTAAATCCAAATCATACTGCAATAGTAGATAAGCTATTCCTTTTAATTACTTAATTTAGTTAATTTTATAATTAACAGCTGTTTCTCCCAGAAAGCAGGAGAAAGCTGAGCAAAGCATCACAGAGAACAGTTGTAATTAGAAATCAGAGGACAAAAGGGCAAATAACAAGCTCTCTATTTAACTCCCCCAGAGTAGCCAGAAATGGGAAAAAGAAAGAAAAGAGAAGATAAACTTGAGGTGGGCCTGTAAGCTTCTTACTGTCTGAAAGAGAGAGAAAGAAAAAAAAAAAAAAATGTGACCAAAGGGCCTTAGTCATTCTCCTGGCTGGCTAAGCCAAATATGTTACTGGATTTGGAGGCGCTAGAGTCTCCTTTCTGATGAGGGTTTACAGGTTCTTTCTGTCCTGAGCAAAGAATTGGTCAAAACAAGTGCAACCAATATCTGAGTTTTATTAAAGGTAGGGAAAGAAACAGGCTCTGCCGAGGAAGTTTGGCCAAGTAAAACTAGGAACAAAAGTACACTGTAAGCATGAGGGCGGGGCTGTCGTGAAGAGGAAAGATAGCAAGCAGTTAATGGTCACTGTTTCTTTTGTATCACTCCTCAGGCTGAGGTCAGGTCTAGGCCAGCCTATCAAAGACCTGCTGGAGTTCTCGCAAGAAATCCATGTGCAGGGCTTTGAGAACTGTTCTACACGTTTCCCAGGATTTTGTAAATCACACCTACTTCCCCAGCCAGTTTTGCCACATCCTTATTTATCTCCTATCTCAGTGGGCGTGAAGATAACAGAATTTCCAAAAGTAAAGCTGGAAAGAAGTGCGTGAAGACAAAAGTATGGGCAAAGACGTGGGCTGTTTGGAGAAAAGCATAGGGCTGCATCAGAGTGAGGACCGCGGACTCACAGTGGAGGTCAGCCCATCAAGGGCCTCACACACTGCTGAAGCACCTTCAGCTACAATCGACAGTTTGAAAACAAGAGACATTCCCAAGGGAAGAAGGAAGATATATACCTTAGTTTAAAAATTGCCTGGTTGATACTGCATAGATAGATTTGGAAGTTGACACCCATCTGTTGCTCTTACAACGGAGCTAAAATGATAGAAAAAGCCTCTAAATTAGAGTAATGAAGATGCAAATGGAAAGGAAGGAATTCCAGAACAAAGAGCCAGAGTAGTCATTAGTGACTTTTGAAAAGGGAAGAAGTTCAGACATAGAAGTCAGATCAAAAGCTAAATACAAAGGTACT
>PVJO010017937.1:0-37941 GCA_004026905.1 Hystrix cristata | reverse complement strand
GACTGGACCCACTAAGATTCAGTCTGGGTCTAGACTGTCCATCCTGGAATCACTGAAAATCCTGGTATCTCCCAGCCTTCCTTAGAAGACTTTCTTAAAGGAAAATACTCAAAAGTGTGGGTTTCCAAAGCTCCAAAGCCTGCAAAGAGTCTAAGGAAGGTTCAGGTCCTTAGCAATATCAGTCGTGTTAATGAGCCACTGTCCGTCATGTTCTCATTATTACTTTCACTTTACAGATGAGTAAAGTGAAGGGCAAAGGTTAAGTGACTTAGCTGAGGACATGATACATAAGTGGTGAATATGGGACTGAAAAATTCAAAGGGATTTTCTAGGAATTACGAAAAATAATCAACAGTAAATCTAAGGAGCTCAGAGAATCCCTAGAAGGATAAGTGTACATACAGCCCTAGACACATCCTGGCCAAACAGGTGAAAAGCACAGATGGAGAAAAGTCAGCATTGTGGCCAGAAAAAAAAAGGACATAAATGATACAACCTACGAAAAATTTCCTAACAATGTGGTTGATCACTAAGAGATTTTCCATAAACTTGAACTCACTTCTTTTTCTTGCTGCATCACACTCTCCATTTAATTGTTTGCAGTGCTGGGGACGGAGCCCGGGGCCATGTGCATGCTAGGCAAGTGTTGCACTGCAGAGCTCTACTCCCAGCTCTCTGCATTTAAATTTTGAAGTGACAGGGCTGGGGCTGTCACTCTGTGGTAGAGCACTTGCTGAGCATATGTGAAGCCCTATGTTTGAGCACCAGGACTGCAAAATAGTAAGTTTTAAACAAATAAATAAATGCATGGGGGATGGCTTTGACGACCAACTCTAAGAGAAAATTGTAATGACTCCTAAGTTTCCTAACCACAGCTTTATCTCAAAACTAGAAGGGAAAAGACATGAAGAACTGCCAAATGGATTCAGGGGAAGGTACTGACCCACCAGTTTAGAGGGAGATGAAATTCATGTAGAAAACTTGGGGCAAAATACCTTCCCCAAATATCTGTGTCCTCGCCCCAAGACTTGAATCAATGATAATGTATCTAGAGGTCTTGGGGCCCTTGCTGAGTCAGGAAGGAAAGATGTGACAGTTTGTGTGGGACTGGACATTTCCTATTGTAGGATGGGTGTGTCTTCAGTAAAATCCTGAGGGCTGTGAGGTGCTTAGAGGAGAATGAGCTGTAGCCATGGCCAAAGGTACACACTGTAGGTCAGAGGCTAAACAGGACCTTACACTAGCCAAAGAAAAATCTCTATGCATGCCCAGGGAACCAGGCGAGTCAAGAATCTCGGGCCAGGAGTAGTTTCACCCACCTAGATGTGCTGGGTCTAGCGTCTCTTCACTGACCCACAAAAAGGGAGGAGGAAGTTTAGGATGCTCATAATCCCTTAACTGGCCTGTCTTGTGGCCACACACCCACAGGCGAAGCAGGGCTGGGCTGGGGCCTCGCCCAGCTAACACCAAGCAGCTTCCAGCTCCCTCCCACCAGATCATGTGCCCAACATTGGGTGGGAGCCTGCTGGCCCGGCCCGGCCGGCCATCCCTACCCCACTTAATCAAGTGATGGAGCAAGTGACTGCCCCAGCCCCAGCCCCCCAGGTGCCGCTCCCGCCCGGCCAGGCCCAGAGGGCACCGACCTGCTGCCTCAGCTTTGGAGCCCTCGTAATCTCTGTGTCATACTCGATGTGGCTGCAGACGCTGTGCCTAGCAATATCCAGTTGACCAAATATCCTAATCTTTTTTCATTTATATGCAATAGTTTTAAGTAACTTTTTATAGCAAGATGATACAATGGTATGAGTGTAATCTAAGCTTCTCGTATTACTTTGTATGCTGTACTTTGATCTTATTCCTTGTAATTAATGAAGTCACAGGCAGGATCCGGTCTCCAGAGCTGGTGACACCCCGTGCTCAGGAGCCTGAGGCCAGGAGCCAGGTCTCCTTGCTGGCCCAGGGCTGGCACCCGCCTTCCCCAACCTGCAGTTGCCTTATCCAGTCTCCACTTGCAATCTCCCTAGACAAACAGCGTGGGCTGTTTCAGGGTGTTTCCTTTTCCTTCAAATTTTGGACCAAAGTTTTGTTTCTGTTTCTTGTCTGCCTCAGATGCTGGGGCCCAGGCGGTGGGACCAGCGTCCAGCCCACTGCACTCTCCACCACCCTCTGGGCCGCCCCAGCAACAGGCAGGGGTCCCCTTGGATCCTGAGTTCCATAGCGGAGTGTAACAAGGGTGTAAGTATTTGTGACTTTTTTATACCTGTTGTCAGACACAGAGGCAGCACATCACGGTTTTTTTTAATTTTTTTTTTTTTGTGGTGCTGGGGATCGAACTCAGGGCCTTGTGCTTGCAAGGCAAGCACTCTAATCACTGAGCTAAATCCCCAGCCCCTCCACATCGTGGTTTTTTATGGTGATAGATGTATATTTTGATAACACGGTAACAGGCTCAGTGTTGCACACAGCAAGCCATGGCCACACATTCCATTTGCCCATTCTGATGGCTTGTAATGGGAAGAACTGATTAAAACCATTTTGTAACAAAAAAAGATGCTCATAATCCCATGTTATGATGCCCATAATCGCCTATTCCTGTGACCATTCTCTAACTTAGCACTCCAGAGATGAGTGGCTCAGCCTCATTCTTGACTAGAATGAAATCCTAGAAGCCTTGACTATTCTAGTACTTTTTTGAGTATGTACCGACCCCTGCTCCTTTCTCTAAAATGGAAGCCCCAATTATCCCAGCACATTTCTGAGTGTGTGTGTGCGTGCGCACGTGTGCGTGTGTGTACTGACCACTACTCTACTCCCCACAGCTCAGCAGGACCCATGTCTGCCTCATGATGAGCCTCGGAAAATTTTCTGCCTGGCAGTGACCCTGATCCTGTTTATGTTGGTTCTTACCCTTGGAGTGGTCTTGGTCAAAGGTGAGGTGATGAAGCTAGTGGGAATAAGTGATGAGAAGGAAACAGGTCCTCAGTCTGCAGTCGCTGGAGTTGGGATGGAGATGGAGTAATATGGTATGACTGGACTTTTTCTCGAAGGAAATTGTCCTGGTGATCCCAGCCTGGAGGATTAGGGGTGGGAAATGCACTGAGTAGTGGTCTAAATGTCTACAGCACATCAATTTTCTCTCCCTATGCCAGTCTTGCTCTTTCAATACCACATGAGAGATGAACTAAAGCAACTGGACACCAAATGTGAGTGTTAGTTGAAGTAGTGTGCTTCTTACCCACATGCTACACCCATCACACTTGAGTATTTGACCAAGTATTTTTCATCATGGGTCTGTTAGTTCTGCAGGGACTGGTAGATGATGTACACAAATGGGACACCTTATGGGGAGAAACGTTCCGCCAATTGGAGAATCCGTGGGCAGGGAATGGTAAGGAAACCAGAGGGAAGCTTAGGTGGTGGAAAGTGAAAGAGTGTACATTCACTCTTGCTTTATTCTCTAGAATGGGAATATTGCTTATCTCAGCACTTTTTTGAGTATATGTATACTGGCCTCCACCCCATTCCTCGCACCATCATCAAAGGGTGTTGTCCGTTTCAGCACCACAGACAATGGCCGTTCTTGCAGCAGATGAGTCTGTGAGAAGCATTTTATGTAACACCCCAATCATAGCTGAACTTAGTGTACACTTTGAGGCAACTTGCAGTATGATTCTACCTCCTACAGTGTCTACCTATGGAATGAACACACAGAAAGCTAGTGTGCTCCTTTGCCAAGTGTCAAAGATGTATTAAGTCAGTCAAGTCCAAATCATTTCATTTAATTGGGGGAGTGATTCAAGTTCAAATCATTTCACTAGTTCACAAAGCAGTGCAGCACCCAGCCCTAGCAAAGCTGACCTGCTTCCCTCTTCCACAGGATCCTCCTGTGAGCCATGCTCCATGAACTGGTTGGCATTTGAGGGTTCCCGCTACAATTTTTCTACACATCAAGACTGCTGGAGTGAAGCCAAAGATCACTGTGCTAACGAGGGAGCTCGTTTGGTCATCAATAGCCAAGAAGAGCAGGTGGGGCGAGATGCTTTGGGAACTCTTGTTAATCATTGCAAATCATATTCCAGTTCACCGTAGAGTCCGCTGCAGATTCTTCATTCTGCTTTTCATGCTATACAGTCATTGTCTCAGCATGTTCAGCCAGTCACCATTCATTTGTGCCCAGGTGCTGAGCTTGTAAGCCTTTCTGTCTGGAATTCCTTTCCTCCTTTCACCTATGTAGAAAACTCCTACTCCTTCTTTACAGTCAAGATTAAATGCTTTCTCTTGGCGTCCTTCCCCACTCTCTCTTCCATCACAATACACACGTCTACGCAGTTGGCCAGTTCATGGTGCATTACCCCACACACGAGGAATCTCCCACAGCGAAGGCTGGGGGTAGCTCCCCTTTGAATGTGTAGTGACCGGAACCAGACTAGACACCCAGCAGGAATCCATGTAGGTCATAGAACCCAAATGAATCACAGAAACATTTAAATGGGGTACTGTCCAAATGCCCCACCTGCCATAAATATCCATCAATAATACTCCCAATTACCCTTTGTCTAACGCTCAACAAGGCGACATACTGTGCTATTATTCCTTCATTGAGCCCGGGAGGCAGTTGTCATTGTGATCTCCATTTTACAGACAAGGGGCTGGAGCATCCCTGGTGTCTATAATTTCCCTAAACACCTTAACGATGACACAAATGGCTGTCAAGCCAGAGCTTTCAGCCAGGGTACTTAATTGCTACACTGGACAAAGTCCCTTGCCTGTGGGGCTCGTTGTGTCTTAGTCCCTGTTAGGAGACCATCTCAATCCCCAGTCCCACTTTATAGCCTCGTGTACTTATTGGCTGAATATGCCTTCTCCTCATGCAGAATTTCCTCCAAGTAAAGGGGGTGAGAAATACTGGGTTGGCCTCAGGAGACAGTACTCAAAGGGCCCATACATGTGGCAAGATGGCTCCAGCCCCACCTTCATGTGAGTCTCTCTTTAAGGATTGAGAAGCCCTCAGCCCCAGTCATTTCCCCTTCTAGAATTTGGAGAAGTTTTCTAATTGGTGTTTCTCAACTACCTCAAGGGTCTAATTGTGACATAAACCAAACTGTCACTTCTGTTGTCACTTATTTATATATTGTTAGTTTGCAAATGTGTGCTTGCAGATGTTTGTCTGAATTCTTGATTATACATTAAACAGTAAGTTCTCTATTACAGGAAGTCACAGTATCTTTAATGTGTTAAAGAGAATTGTGAACCTTCAGGAGCAAAATGGACCACGTGTGTTTGTCAAACCTGGTGAGATCCAGACTGTTCTGGGCATATGAGGTGTGATAGGTAAATATGGTGACTGATTAAATTTTTTTAAATTGTATTACAGGCAAAGATATGTTGCCAGTGATCCCCCTCAAAATGCTCCCCTTCACCTTGAACAGACATATCCCATTATTCCTGTCACTTTCTGAAGCAGCTCTG
The DNA here is from genome assembly GCA_004026905.1 of Hystrix cristata. Taxonomy (NCBI): domain Eukaryota; kingdom Metazoa; phylum Chordata; class Mammalia; order Rodentia; family Hystricidae; genus Hystrix; species Hystrix cristata. The sequence goes on along the minus strand of PVJO010017937.1, from coordinate 32,472 downwards.
GAAGTCCTCTTTTGCTGTGGCTGCCTCTAGTTGTGAATACCTCCAAAATATATACAGTACCTTTCATGGTCATTTTGACCTTGGGTAAGGGTCAGAATTTGCATAGTGCCAGATCCATGAATAAAAGTACATGAGGAAGTATGTGATGTTTTTACCAAGCCTGCCTTTCTGTTGGGTAGCACTTGGCAGCACAATTCACTGAATTTTGATCATGCCTCATGAAAACATGAAAGAGGACTTCCAGAATTGTTTCAGAAAGTGCAAGAACGATGGGGTAAATGTGCTTGAAGTGAAGGGGAGTATTTTGGAGGCCACTCATGGCAATATGTCTTTTACTATAATAAACTTTTAAGGGCTGCAGGATTAGCCCAGTGGTTAGAGTATTTCCCTTGCAAGCACAAGGCCCTGAGTTCAATCCCTGGCACAAAAAACAAAAACAAAAACAAAAAAAACTTAAAACTTAAAATTCACCTTATATTTTGATCACACCTTGTATCATCTGGAGTCTCTAGCATTACTTAGGGAATGCTGGCAGAAAACGCTGCTCAGAGTATGTAGTTTTAACTCCTCAATGTGGCATTCCAAGATATTTTTGGCTCCTATATTTCGCTTTTTTCTTGATTCATACTCACTTTATCAGAATGCCGTCCACCCTCCTGGACCACTCTTGAGTGCATTGCTTTCCTTTGTCCCACAGCTTCTGGCTTAGCTCTGGTATGATGGTCTCTTGATTGGTCAATTGCTATATATTCTAGATCTAGTCTCATCCATGTCACCATCCTCTGCTCAAGTCCATGATGTCATGATTCTCAAACATATCTTTGATACGGCCTTAGAAAATAGCCCTGAGATGGCTGGTAAAAGCCTTGATTCTTTAGGATGGTACCATTCAACGCCCACATATCAGGTATCGTCCATTCCATAGCCTTACTCCTTACATCCCCAAGTCCTCTCCAATTCCTTGTCTTAGCTAACTGCCAGATGACTCATTATGGGGTGATGGCCTTCTCCCTTTGCAGTTGCTCTATTATCTTCCTAGAACACATTTTCTTAATGAATTGCAATGTATATGTTGAGTTCTAGATAAGTACACTCTCACACGGAAACCGTCTTGTCTCTACCATGGATTAATTAACTCCTTTCATTGTCTTAATTGTGTTCTATATAGATTTTTTTGTGAGTGTCTTTGTTTTGGTTTTCCTTTGATTACATTTTTCTTACTCTTTAGACTGGCTGAGGGGAGAGAGGGAGCATCCTATTCATCTATACCTGTAGTAACAAATATAGAGCTTAATCTATATGCTTGCTCCATAAACTGCTAAGGAGTAGAAGAGTGAAAGTTATAAACATTTCAAAACCATTTAGGAAAGAGGGTAAGAGCACATTTGGCCAGCCATGCCTCTCTATATGCCAGACACTCAGAGGCATGATTTCCTTAGATTTATATCTCAGAGTTCCGGAGATCTCAATTCACTTGCCTATTTCGATCACAAGGATTTAATGTGTGATGCAAGACACTTTACCAAATGATGTTACAAAATAATGATGCTCAAGTGGGGGTTATTTGACTTCTAGGGATATTTTCTACTGTCTGTAAATATTTTGATTGTCACAACTGAGTGTGGCTATTTGCCTTTCGTTGGTAGAGGCAGGGATGTTATTCAGTATTTTAATGTGCACAGGATAGCTCTTCCCAGCAAATTCCAATAGTTGTAAGATGTAGAAACTTCAGTATAATGATGGCATGAAGTTTTTCTTGGACATCTTCAATATCCCAGGGGTTGGTGGGCAGCTCCTTATCTGTGACCTTGGCAGTGAGAACTCCACCTGGAAAGGGCTCGATGTGCCTTTTTCCCACTTTGTTATTGCAGGACTTGACTGACACGTGTATGTGTTTTTACAGTAACTGGAAACAAGAAGATACTTATCACTACGACTATGTGTACATGAGTCTGAAATCTGGCTGGTCCACAGATGATTGGAGGGAACGTTGGATCTGTGAGAAGCTGCAGAACTGCTGAGCCTGTTCTCTCTCTGTACCCAGGCTTAAAGTTCACCTCGATGTGTGATCTCATTAACTACTCCCCAACTCCTCTCAAGAAAAGAAAGTTTCCCCTGTGTGCCAATCCTCTTGCCATGCCTTTGTCCTCTCTTTCCTCCACTCTTAAATTCTGTTGACAACATGTGAAATACTACCAGGGTGCAATGGCAAGCACATTCAGCTCGTAGAACTTTTTTTCCTACAATTAGAGTTGAACCCAGGACCTTGCACAGGGCAGGCAACAGCACTTCTACTAACCTACATCCCCAGTCATTTTCAAATTTTATTTCGAGACAGGATCTTGCTAAGTTGCCTAGGCTGGCCTCGGGGTTCTCCTGCCTCAGTCTCTCAAGTAGCTAGAATTACAAATGTGCACCACTATACCAGGATTTTAGTACTTCTCACAGAAAAAAAAACCAACTTCTCCAGAAAAGAAAATGACACAAATAGGGGAGTATGTGGGACTATTATCAAATAAAAGTGCATTAAAACACATCAGTGAATTAACATATGATTCTTATTTGGATTTTTATGAGAAAAGAACGTGCTTGAGGAAAACACAATATGTGAGTATACACTGGGTATCAGGTAATTTCAAAGCTTTCATTAATTTTAGGTGTGCTGATGGCAAGGTAGTTCTATATAAAAATGGAGTTATGCTGAGTTTCCAAATCCTGGGCTGGCATGTAAGAAACTAGAAGGTACTACCTGATCCTAACAATAACTAAAGGAGTGAATAAACTGAAAAGTCAATAATCATAGATTTGTAAAAAGTGTAAAGTCACAGGTAAAACTGCTGCCTCTAAAACAGGAAAAATCAACAAGCAAATAGAGTCACAACTTACTGGAACATCAACCCATGAGGAGCAGCTGCTTGGAAAACCAATGCTAGGGAAGGGAAATATTCGCCATAATTGGAGAATTGCTAGAAGTTCATTGTGAACAATTCTGGGATATAAAAATTCCAGCAGACCCAGTCATCTGGGGGGGACGGCACACTTTTGTGTGCTTTACCACCTGGAGCCCTTTCAGGTTCTCACAATGAAACTAGAAAAGCAGACCTTTCATGCTTCCGGCAGGGAGGAGATAAAGAACCACTTGAAAATATTTCAGAGCATTCTGCCCTTCCTAGTAAAGTCTGTTATCAGTAGAAATGATTTCACTGGAGCCTAACCAGCTTGGGTTTTATCAGAGCTTAAATGACCATGGGAAAGGGAAATATCAAATTCCAGCCAGCTTTAGCTATCTTGTCCCACCTAATGGGGAGATGTGTGTGTGTCAGGAAAAACCGCATAACCTATGTGTTAACCAGGATCCAGACGTACCAAATCATTAAAAGACTGAGATCTATCATAGAATCATAGAGTGATCTCCCTCCCCTCACATCTTGCCATCATATTACTAAAGGCTTATTTAAAGTAGTTCCTTTTACCTAGTACATCATGTCTGGTTATCAAGAAAAAAAATCGTAAGAGACACTAAAATGCAAACAACACAGCTTAAGGAAACAGAGCAAGCATTAAAAACAGAATCAACTATGGCAGGCATACTGGAATAATCAGACTGAGGACTTCAAACAAATCATAGTCTACAAGTTCTAGTAAAGCAGACAGCATGCAAAAAACAGATGGGAAGTGTAGCCAGAGGATTAGAAATCTGGCGAAGAACCCAGAAAGAATACTAGTGATAAAAAGCAACATAAAAGAAATAAAGAATGCTTTTTATCGAGTAAGGGATTAAAGCAAATTTGTCTTAAATGGGACTAGCCTACATTTAGATTGTGAGATCCAGAACTGTTTCTTGTGTGGTTTGTCTCCCCAGTCATTGTCCGAAGGACTCTGCGAAGCTGGAGGAATATGCAGGTGCAGATCAAAGACCAATTTCTCCTCCAATGTTGTGGGAAGGGACTTTACATCATGGGGAAGAACCAGTACTCCTCTAAACCACTTAGAACCTGTACAGAGTGACCTGCCAAGGTATCCATGTTTTTCTTGTGGGGAGGGTTGGATACAGGATCTCAGTATGTAGTCTAGGCTGGACTTGAACTCATAATCCTTTTGTCTCAGCCTCCCAAGCCCTGGGAGACGAGTGTGTGCCATGACACCTTGCTGAAGAATGCTTTTAATGGGATTATTAGTAGTCTGGACATGATTGAGGAAGGAATCTCTGAGCTTGAAGATAAATAGAACAAAACTCTGAAAACCATCAGACTATCTAAGAACTGTGGGACAAATAGAAAAGGAATGATATGTGCATATTATGGATACCAAAAGAAGAAAAATAGAAAAGAACGGAAGACACACTTGAAATAATAATGACTGCAAATTTCTCAAAATTAATGTCAGACACCAAATCTCAAATCCACACATTCTGTATTTTATAAGAAACCCATTTTAAACATAAAGACAGAGACTGAAGGTGAATGAGTCAAGAAAGATTTACCATGCTAACACAAATTAGAAGAAAAACAGGAGTAGCTATGCTAATTTCAGACAGAGACAACTTCACAGCAAGAAAAATTATCAAGAAAAAAGAAGGGCCTCATATAATGATAAAAGGTTCAATTTTCCAAGGAGAATTAATCATTAATGTGTGTCTTAGTTACTTTTCTCTCACTGCTGAGACAAAATATCTGACACCCAAAATTAAGAGAAGAGAGGTTTATTTGGCTTACAGTTCGTAGAGGTTTCAGTCCACAGTCAGCTGGATCCAAGGCAGGGTGGCCTGGCAGACAGGCAGAAGGCAGCAAGGCAAGCAAGAGGTGAAAGCAAGGGATAGGCAAGCCTCTTTCTATCCCTTGTATTTTATCCAGGCTGCCAGGATTAGGGCAGTGCCAAACCAATCAGTGGATTCATTCAGTAATCACACACCCTTAATCCTAGCATCACACACTCTAGATTCAGCCACCTCTGAAAAAGCCCCATCTATGACTGCATAAGGCTTTGCGGGGACATTTAGGCACAAATCATAATGATGTGAATGCATCTAACAACAGTACTGAACTATGTGAGGCAAAAACTAATAGCACTTCATAGAGGAATAGATTTGAAAACTTCAAAATTTCTCTACCAGAAATGAACAGATCCAGCATTCAGGAAATCAGTAAAGGTCTAACTAAACTCCACAACACCATAAGTCACCCAGATATGAAGGTCATCTATAGATTATTTCATCCAAAAACAGCAAAATACGCATTTTTCTCAAACTTGTGTAGTATTTTCCCCAAAATAGACTACATTCTGGTCCATTAAATACATATTAACAAAATTTGAAAAAATAGAAATCATAATTACCTGCTGTTAGAGTATACTTGGTTTAAACTAAAAATCAATGAAAGATTTCTTGCTCAAAAATCTCCAAGTGCTTAGAGATTAAACAACACACTTAAAACATATGAGTCAGGGTCTGGGGATTTAGCTCAGTGGTAGAACACTTACATAGCAAGCACCAAGCCCTGAGTTCAATCTCCAGCACCCAAAAACAAAACAAATAAACAAAAAACCCAACAACTACAACACCAAAAACACATGGGTCAAGGAAGTCACTTCAAAAATTTTTAAATATTTTGAACTAAATGAATATAAAAATGCAGCTAATCAAAATCTGTGAGATGCAATGAAAGCCATGCCTAGAGGAAAATTTGTAATGGAATGTAATATTAGAAGATAAATACCTAAAATTAATCATGTGAGTTACTACTTGAAGAAACTAGAAAAGGAAGAGCAAATTAAAATTAACCTAAGCATCAGAAAAGAAGCAATAAAAATTAGAGCAGACATCAATGAAATTGAAAACAGGAAATCAGTTGAGAAAATCAGTGAAACCATAAGGTGGGTTTTTAAAATAGATTAATAAAATGTATGTCTCCACTAGGCTTACGAAGAAAAATAGAAAGTGCACATAAATAACTGACATCAGAAATGAAATGGAAAACATCATTAAAGGTCCCATGATTATTAAAAGGATAGTGAAGAAGTAATATGAACAAATCTATGTGAACAAATTTGATAACTTAGCTAAGATGCACCAATTCCTCAAGAGACACAATCTGACAAAATTTACATGAGAAGAAATAGACATTTCAACTAAGTCAATATCTGCCAAATAAATCAGATCAATAATTAGTGACGTTCCGAAACAAAAAGTCTTATGGGTTCACTGGTAAATTACACTAACATTTAAGGAAGAAATTATACTAATTCTTTACCATCTTTTTTTAGAAGACAGAAACAGAGGGAACAATTCCTAAGTCTAACAAAACTTCAAAGACATTACAAGAAAAGAAACTACAGACTAACATCTCTCATGAACATAGATGCAAAAATTCTTGGCGAAATGTAAAAGTCAAATCTAATAATGTATAAAAGTAATCCACAGTGACCAAGTGGGATTCATTCCAGATGTGCAGGGAAGATTCAACATTTGAAAACCAATTAATATAAGTCATTACCTCAACAAGAGAAAGAGAAACATCGCATGATCATATCCATAGATACGGAAAAGCTTTTGACAAACGCCAACATTCATTCATAATTTTTTTAACTCTCAATAAACTAGGATTGAAAGGGAACTTCCTTAACTTAACAAATGAAATCTACAAAAAAACTATGATAACATACTTATGTTTTTTTTTGAAAAAGTAGAATCTTTACCACTAAAATCAGGAACAAGGCCAGGACGTTATCTCTCACCATCCCTTTCAACGTCATACCTGAAGTCCTAGCTAATGCAATAATATAAGCAAAGGAAACAAAAGTTATATTGATTTGGAAAGCTGAAACAGTACTGTCTTTATTTATTTGTGTATGACATGATTATCTACATAGAAAATCCAAAGGGTCAACAAAAACTCCTGGAACTAATAGATCATGGCAAGATTGCACAATTAAAGGTTAATATCCAAAAGTCAGTTCCTTTCCTATATACTAGCAACAAACAGGTGGAATTAAAAGCACAGAACTGTTTACATTTCTGAGTGGTCGCTGGTGCCATCAACACCAGAGACGTGCCTGACACTTCTGATGTTAGCCTGAGGTAAAACAGCTACTTTTCACTGCATGAAAGTCACTTTAAAAAATAAATAAATAAATAAAAGAAAGTTACTTTTGTTCTGACCACTTTATAAGCCCACCACTTCTGACATATATCACAGGCATCCACTGTTCTTTCTGCTGCCCTGGGCCACACTTCCTCCAGTAAGTCCCCAGGAAAATGCATTCTGTGCAAGCTTGCATCAGTCTGCCTCTTTCTTGGTCTCATGGTATGTTGTGAGTTCTCTTACACCGGATTTTCCTAGAACACCATGCTTCAAAATCAGTAAAGATCAGTTGTATTTTGTACACCAAGAACATTTTGACAGACAATGAAGTATTTAGAAAATACTACATGTATCATAGCATAAAAATATCAAGTTCCAGGGGCTGGGGATTTAGCTCAGTGGTTAAAGTGCTTGCCTTGAAAGCACAAGGACCCGAGTTCGATCCCCAGCACCAAAAAAAAAAAAAAAAAAAAAAAAAAAAAAAAAAAAAAAAAAAAAAAAAAAAAAAAAAAAAAAAATCAAGTTCCTGTAATAAATCCAGATATTTCGTTATCCAAAGTAAACAAAACTATATGCAAAGACATATTAGAATGCCTAAATAAATGGAATGGCACTGCATGACCACGAACTACAAATTCAATATTATGAAAATATTAATTCTCTCATTGATTTATAGAGAGTTATATTAAATACACATGTATACATATTTGTGACCCTGGGGGGTGAACTCCTGAACCAAGGGACTGAATCAGCTCAACCCTAATGCAGGCAGGCAAGTGCTTTACCACTGAGCCACCTTCCTCGTCCTTGAATACAATTTTTAAATTATTTAATAAATAGATATACCATGGTCATGCATTGGAAGTTCAGTAGAGAAAAGCTCTTACTTATCTCTAAATTCAGTAATAAAGTGATGAAACTACACAGAAAGACATTTTGGGAAAAAAGATAAAAAGAAACAGCAAAATTTTTAAGGATTTACAAACATGTATTCTCCAATAGCTGATTTATGGGTTGAATATAATACAGTTTCTTACAATAACAAAATATCTGAGACTTGACAAACTGATTTCAAAACTATTTGAATGAGAAAAGGCACACAAATAGCCAAGAATTTTTTTCCCTCATTTTTCCTGCAGTGCTAGGAATAGAAGCCAGGACCTCACACATGCTGGGCAAGTACTTTACCACTGAGCTACAGCTACAGCTCCAAGCCAAGGCACTCTCCAAGAAGTTAGGAGCTGTCTCTAGCAAGTGCCAGCACTGGTAAAACTATGATACTCTTGAGTGTAGATTGTTGAACAAAAGCAAACAGATAATTCGACCAAGAATGTACACAGAGACTGACTACGACTATGGTCATCTCATAAGTAAGTAAAGCATATTGCAAAGCAGTGAGAAAAGTATGAAACTTTAGTAAGGTCCTAATTATGATATGGCAATGCCTGTATTATTATACAAAAAAACTTTCCTTTAAGTTAGTTAAAAACTTAAGTATGCAGCACAGACCTTTAAGGATTTTAGAAGTTCATATGGAAGAACATCTCCATTGGCTCAGAATATGAAAGGATTTCTAAAAATTAAAAAGGAAGTTCAGAGATAGGGCTGGGGGTGTAGCTCAGTGGTAGAATGCTTGCTTGCCAAATATGCATGAGGCCCTGTGTTCAATCCCCAGCACCAAAAAAAAAGTCAAATAACAAGGAACAGATAGATTCTACTACATTAAATATATTCACATATGAACAATTTCTTCCCTTTCCCAATATAATACATTTAAATCCTTATTTACGCTTTCAATTTCTCACACCAGGGAAACAATGCAGTATTTAAACATGTGTGTCTGATTTAGTTCACTTAAGAGTATGGTCTCAAGATGGGAAGGGGGAGCAAGGTGAAGGGAGGGGGGAAAGGAACAGAGGGACAAGAGAAAAAAGAATAGAAAGGAAAAAATAGAAACAAAACTTTTGTAAATAAGGAGGTAGGAGGAGTTGGAGGGAGGAGTTGAAGGAAGTGGAGGGGAATGGGAAAAAAAGAAGCAGCAAGATATATCATATACTGGTACAAATCCCCCAGAATGAATGTTATCACTATGTATATCTAAAATGTAACATTGAAATAAAATTTTTAAAAATAAAATAAAATGCTTTGAAACCATGAAAAAATATGTATTAACCATAAGACATCAAAGAGTAAAACTATAAGATAAAGAGTTGGCAACTATATTTGAAACACATACATATAAGAAGGAATTTGTACCCTTAGGAAGTTTGGGGAAGGCTTTGAAGTATCAGGGACTCTTATACATGGTGTGTGAAAATGTAAATCCATACGATGACTTGAGAGAAAATCTTGCTATTATCCAGGTTGTTGCAAAATCCCCATGTCCCAAGAACTGTGCTTTCACACATTGGCACGTACTTCAGAGAAAAGTCTGGCTGTGTGCACAAAGGGAGGTGTGCAGGATTCCAGTTTCCCAATATTTCGAATCACTTGCTCATGCATTGGATAAATTAATTGGATGTTAATATTAATACATGTGAGGCTCTACTTACACCAGCCTCCATCTCCATTCCAAATCCCAGCTGGAACATTGTGTGCGACTACTTCAGAAGTTACAGGGGAGTTACCACACCCCACTCAGAGATTAGCTCGTGATTTAGGTATGCATTTGATGTCATATTTTAACAGGAAGATACTACATAAATATGTTGCTGGGATTTTCCTGGAGCTGGATGGGTGACATAACCTAGACCAGTCTGCTCCAGGGTTCTGCATGTGGCCCATGAGCAAGGATAGCTGTCTTCTCAATGTGGAGTTTTACCACCCAGAGTAATAGAGACGAGACTCATCTGCACAAAGAGTGAATGGAACCAAATCACACACACAACTGAACCAGCGAAGCAGCAGCCAGATCCTGAAAATTTGTCTCACATCCCTGAGGTGACCTTTTAATCCTGCCACACTGGGGACCAAGGCTCCAACACCTGAACTTTTGGAGATCAACAATGTCCAAACCACAGCAGACACTAATACCTATGTATATCTATTCTATTAATTTACTTATACTCTTGTGAATTGTTTTCTCCCATTAGACTTCATTGTTCATTGCTCTATGCTTGAATTCCCAGAGCCTTGAACACAGAAATTGCTCAATAAGGTTTGAAGAATGATGATAGAATGGATGAAGTTTTGAAGAATGGTGATAGAATGGATGAAGGTGTGGAGCAAGGTACTTGAAGAATGTGGTCAGCAAACCCCTACAGGACTCCATCGAAATAATACTGCCTGGCATTTATTGAGCCTTTACCAAGTGTGAGCAACCTTACAGTGAAGCAGGTGCTATTATTATTAGCCTTCCCTTTTGCAGACAGAGGCTCAGAGAGGTGAATTTCCACAGTCAAAGTCACACGGGATTCATACCAAGTCTATCTGCAGGTCGGTGCCCTGAGACATGAAACCATCTAGGCTACTCTACAAGTCTCCCCTTGCCTATTAATCTGCGATTAAGAACCTGAGCAGAAACAACTCACACCGGTGACCAGCTGGTCTCTGTTGAAAGAAAAAGGCAGATCTCTAGAGAATTCAACTGAAGTAGTATCATGGGCTCTGTATGCCTGGCAATTAGTGGAATTTGTCTGAACCCACCAACTCCAGCTGGGCATAAAAGCTCTTAATGTGCATCAGTCAAAGCCCCTGGGCTCCCTCCCTGGAGGACACATCAGAGATGATTGAGGTTACAGCCTTGACTGTCATTAAGAAGCCCAGAGGGACATCTACCTGCACAACCCGCCAAACTCCGCTGCTGTAACAATCCCTGGGAAACCAATTCCAAGTTTTGTTTGGGAACACGCCACGGGATTTTGAGTGATGCCCAGGGGCTCATTAAAAGTTGACATGCAATCCTATTTCCATTTCATTTGTACAAATTAAAAATTCCCTAAAGATCAGCCACAGAGGTGCAGGCAGATGCGTTTTGATGCATAGCTCAAGGCTGAAGTGGAGACAGAATCACAGGCGCACCCCACTCCAGAGGGATGGTCCCCAGATAGCTTTCCTGCTTAGCCTCAAGCCTGAACTTGGACACCTAATTAGCAGCAAGGTACACAGATAGGAATTGGAAGCGGCCCTCTTTGCTCCCAAGTCACAAAAAATCTTGGCGTTCCAGTCAAACGCTACAGAAAGCACTGTGACAATTGCCTTCATTATTAGCTGTTCCAAATGTTGAAAAATACAGAAGGAAAGCACTGTGACATTTCGGCATGCAAAGTCCTTTGTGGCAAGTGTGGCCCCTGTGGACAGCGCAGAGGAAGCACCTGACACTTCTACTTCCCCACATTAATGTTCACCACGCTGCTGTGTAATTGTGTCTGACACCTCTCCTCTCCCTGCTCAACTGGTAGGCCTACGAGGGCAGGGACATACTGGACTTGCTCAACATTGTTGAGCCTGGTCCCAAATGCCTGGTGCCTTACAGGCGCTCAGTAAACACTGAGAAAAAAAGAAAATGATCCTATCAGTATCACCCTACAGGGAGTCCTTGAACTGCAAACCACTCTAAAGTGACTATTCTCTGATTTAAGTGAAATGCATTTTTCAGGTGTGGTCGACATCGCTGGAACCTACCTGCCCTCGTGAGTAATAGTATTCCCCAGGGAGATGAGTGTCCTCTCAGGGTTACTGGGATTGTGGGGGAAGGTCTTTTGTATTTGGACAATAGTCTGTCTTTTTAGGTGTCCTAATCCACATCCTAATCCCCACTGCCCAAGCCCTTTGTACCATTGCCTTTTTTCTTTTTCCTAATGCCTAGTATTTTCCCACCCCAGGTGTTTTGCATAGGCTGCTGGGGGAACATTTGCTCTCCCTCTACCCCTGGAGTTGAAATCCCACCTCCTCCACAAGGCCTTTCCCCACCAGCCTGCCCCGCTTTGGGGGGAGGAGGTTGCCCCGCTCTTGCAGCCACTGCCTTCCCTCCCAACACTCCACACACTCGTGTCCAGTTATTCATCACCCACCTTCTCCCGACCTGCACAAGGGCAGACTGTTGTGTCTGTTCTGGGCCATTACGGTGTCTCTAGCCCCTGGTTCAGAGGCGAGGGCCACAGAGGTTCAGGGCGCCTCACTGAACAGCAGGGGCTGGGGCTCCTTTGAGCAGCAGATAAGTTATTTCATGCCTGCCTGGCCATCTCTAGCATATGAAGCAACTGTACCTACTTCTCCACATTATCAAGAGAAGATCCAGTGTGAGGTTTCCTTCCTCTATTTATTATCAGGCAGCTGCTCATCTCAGAAAGAGATTTCTTGAGCAAGACATTGACCAAGGCAAGAAAGAGCCCATCAACCCGACTCAACCTTCAAATCCTTGGTGAACATTTTATTCTACAGTATTTATGGTGCACCTACTATGTGCTCAGATGAAAGATGATTGAGACGCAGCTCTACCTCGAAGAGCTCCTGGACAGGGGAGGATGACTGTTGCACACCTGCGATATTCAGATACTGCAAAAAAGTTGCAATAAAAAATGTCACAGGGACCTGAGATGGTTACAGCTCTTTTTCCTTCTCTGAAACCCCTCTAGATAAAAAGATACAAATGATGTGCATGCCTGTAATCCCGGAACTCTGGGAGGCTGAGGCAAGAGGACTGCAACTTCAACTTCAGCCTGAGCAACTTAGCAATTTAGCAAGACTCTGTCTGCAAATTTAAGAAATAAAAAAGAGCTGGAGATATAGCTCAGTGCAAAGGCCCCAGGTTCAATCCTCAGTACCACAAGATAAATAAGTAATAAACCATTTTAAAAATCAAAAAGGGAATCTGTATACAGTTAAATTACCATCAACACTAAAGAGTGCTCGCCAGATCTCCAGTATTGGGGATCAGATTACGGAACCAAGGAAAATTGCTACACACTCCCTAAATGGAGGCCACCTGAGGGAAACAGGTGGAATTTTTTCCTGAGAAAGGGTTGTGTTCTGACCCACTCCTGTCTACCGCTGTGAACACACATTCTGGTGCACAGCAGGAGTTGACGTATGCTTGGGGAATGAGACGATGTGAATTGCTTCACCCAGTGTGGCTCATAAGAATAATTCAGCCTGTTTTGTCACAGAGAAAGCGAGGCCAAGAGAGGCTGAGCCACTGGTGCATGATCGCAGCGCCCCCACCAGGCTAAACTGTGGTGTTCCTTCCTGTTCATTCTGGGCTTACCCAGAAGCAGCAGTAAAGATACTTTCTCTCAAGTACTGTCTCCCTTTCTTGGCTGTTCCTTCCTGGTTTGGGTTGTGTCAAGAAAATACCTCATGAGAGAATGTCTGAGGGCCCAACTCAATTCCTCCAGATTCTGTCTTCAGCCCTCGGAGGAGGCTGGAGCTTAGAAGAAAGTGTTGGCTGAATCTTCAGTCCAGACTGGCATTGTCCTTGCTAAGGTGGCTGTCAGAGCTCCTTGTCTTCTACCTGCCACCCACCTTCCCTCCTGCCCCCCGCAGCTCTGAGGCACCTCCAAGCCCTTAACAATCTGGTCCTGGCTGCCTCCTCGGCTCCCCAGCGCCAGCCGGGCACTCCAAACTTCAGCACAAACACCACCTCCCCGGTCATCCTCCTGACCTATGAGATCACATGGCGTCATGCACACCCTTCATTCATTATTTTCGTCAGTGTAGATTTACTACTCTATGCGGGGACCAGTCTAGATATGCAGCATAGACCCAACGAGGAGGGTCCCTGCTCTCAGGAGGTTTCAGTTTAATGGAAGACACAGACTCGTAACCAGGAAATAACAAAATTATGTGTTGGGGAATCCCAGGGGGAACTAGGAGTCCAAACGGTACCTGACTCAGCTAGGGTGGGGGAATTCATGGGAGGCTTCCTGGAGGCAGCAATGTGCAGCCTGAGTAAAGAGTGACGGATGCGCAGGGACATGGAGCAGGAGGGAACCTGGTACATACAAGGAACTGAAAAGCCTCCAGTCTCTTTTATGCCTAGAGATTAAAAGAGGGAGGCGTTTGGGATGTGGTGGAGAGAGTTAAGAGAGGAAACCAGAAGCTAACAAAGCCCAGACTGTCCAGAGCCTTGTAGGCTGTGGTGCGATTTCTGGCCACAGAGAGCCATGGCTGGTTCTAAGTGGAGGGAAGACGTAATTGGGTTTGTCCAACAGCATCCCTTTGGCATTGTATAGAGGGTGAACTTTAAAGGTGAAGGCTGAAGCAGAGAGGCCACAGACAGGATCCTTCGGAGATTTACGTGCATCTGGAACCTCAGAATGTGACCTCCTTTGTAAATATGGGCTCTGTAGATATAATTAGTTAATATCTTGAGATGAAAGTGCCCTGGGCTTAGGGCAGGCCCCTCATGGAGAAGACACACAGAGAAGAGACAATGCAAAGATAGAGGCAGATATTGGGTCGATGCATCTTCAGCCCAAGAACTGCCAAAGACCGCTGACAGAAGTCAGGAGACAAACCTGGGCTGCATTCTTCCTCAGAGTCTTCTGGCAAAAGGAAGCCAATGTTTTGGGCTTTTGGCCTCTGGAACACCGAGAATAAACTTCTGTTTTAAGCTGCAGCTCGGGGTTATTTGTTATGGCAATCCTAAAAAATGAATACAGGAGCTGATATTTTCTTCCGGGTTAGAAGCGTGTGCACTAGCCTGGGGGGGGAGGGGTGGGGGGGTGAGGCTGTGGAAACAAGCGGGGTGGGGCTGAGGCTAGACATTCCCAGCTCCATTTTGACCCAAGGGTGCACCCTTGGATGAGCCCCCGCCCCTTTTGGAGATTCCCAGGAGTAGGACCCTGGACTTTCTGATACAAGCAGGCTCTAGCCTGGCTTGGGGTCCAGAGCTGTCTTCCCAGGAAAAGCCCAGAGGATGCTGTTTGGAAGATGTTGCTTCCTGTCCACCATGCCATTAGCAACCCTTCTCTGCCACACCCTGTGCCATGTCACTCTGTCTTGGAGCCAGCTGACTATTAACTAAAACCTCTACAAAATGTGAGACAAATTAAACCTCTCTTCTTTTTAGTTGTGGGTATTGGGTATTTTGTCCCAGCAATAAGAAAGTGACTAAAACAGAGGATGTGGATGGCACTTGGGCTTTCGTGTGTGTACACACTAGTCCCTCCCAGGGAGGAACGTGCTGAGTAAGGCACAGTGTGCGAAAAGCCAGTGTGGCGAGTGGTAAAAGAATTTACCAATAGTCAAGGAATACAGAAAAGTTAAGAGTTTGTTGATACACTACAAGAGAGCAGCGAGTGGGCCCAAGAGAGGACGGAGATGAAAAGCTGAGATTTTCAAAAGGATTCGAGGATGTGGAAAACATGTGGGTGATCAAAACAAGGATAGGAAAGGCTTTCTTTAGGTCAGCTTCACTCTGTTGATCTCACAGGAGCGCCTGTATTATGGTAGTAGTTGCACATTAAAGGAGCCAGTTTGGCATGATCCACTACTTTGGTTCTCACAGAAAGCTCTAAAGGACAGCCATATGCAGCAACTCTGAGAAAAGGGTCACAGGCCATTGGGCAGACGTATGTGTGTCCCTCTCAAAGGCAAGTTTATTATTTACTTGCAGGTGTAGTTTAGCCTGCGCAGCATATTATGGTTGCTCAGTATGTGCAGGTTTAGAGAAGCCCAATGAGGCGAGAGGCTGGGTTTAGCCTAACAGTTCAGTCTCAGTAGATGAGCTTGTTTTCTGCCTGTTCAGCCTCCGCAGGAAGAAAAGGAGAGCGACGAATCTTCCTTTTCTATTCCAGGACCTGTTCCAGTTCTGGCCCACCCTTCCCAGCAGCACTGTCAGCCCCATCCCCCAGCTTAACAGTCATTTTTCTTCCAGCCTTTTTTTTTAAATCCATGTTTGCAGTACATGATGATTGTATTCCTCACAGGGAGTTGGTACATGCACATAACACATCTTAATCCTTTTTCACCTCCCTCATCTCTTCAACTTTGGGGCCTCAGAAGAGCCCGGCTCTAACTTGGGCATATGTCAGGGAAGGTTTGAGGGCTGCATGTTCAGCTGTGAGCTGATTCCAGGGAAGCAGAAAGCTCCTGAAGACCCCTGAACCCCTTGCTGGCCTCCCAGGTCCTAAGGACAGTCTGCACACATCTCATCCCAGGATCCCTTGAGAAACTGCTGGAGGGGGTAGAAATAAAGCAAGAGCGCACCTTGTCACCCACCCTCCCCACCTTTCTGAAATTCCTGGGAGGGTGAGGGGGTGTCAAGACTTCTGCTACCATTCAGGGGACGCAGGCAGCTGCCAGGAGGTGAGTGTGTTCCAGCTGTCTTCCTGGAAGAGATGACTCAGCTGTGGGATCCAGGAAAAGGCTGAAGGTAGACAGAGAGTTGGGGGTGGGTCTTGGACCCAAAACGAGACCCAAAATGTCCGGGCAGCTCCTCAATCCAGAACTCTCCCCCATGACTGCTGTGCACTTGTTGTTTGCTACAGGCTATAGGGTAAAAGTTGGGCACAAAGGATGATGACCCGTGTTAACCCATCTACACATTTGTGCTGTGTTGTGAGTGTGCTTATCTGTGTGTGCCTTCCAGTAGGCAACGAGTTTGCGACTCTGCGCAGGTGTGTGTCCATGTCCATGGGTGAGGCCTCAGCATGTGTGTAAGGGCTGGACTCTTCACTGGACTAGTGTGCACACACACTTTACTGTCTGTTTAGATTAAGTGACACCATGCAGCACACCAGCAGGTGGGAAGTGGGGGGAGGTGTGTCCAGGGCTGTGGAGTGTGGGGCACACACAGGCATAGGTGTGTGAGAGACACAGTGGGCACTGTGATCCAGTCTGGGGAGACAGGAGGCTGCCCGCCAGTATTAGTTACTTTTCTAGAGTCAGTGGTTTGCAAGAGAGCAGGTTTAATACAGAACAATTACAAGTTACAACATCCACACACAAGCCAAATGCAGGAATGAGTGTAGAACATCTATCTGTGTGCTGGAGACCTGAAAGATCCAATCAAGGGCTGCGAGCCCACAACACTGTCCCATGTACATCCGAGTCTGCACTAAAAGGCTGAAGAATCTATACTGGAGCCAGGATACGATGCTCACAGCGGAGATGGAGACCAGCGCTCCTCTGAAGTGAACAGCAGCCATCCTCGATGACAGCAAGGCCCTGAACTCCTGTGTGACAAGAACAGCCGAGTCCCCTTTGGGAGGACCAGACGCAGCAGAGCTCCTCCTGGGAAACAGCCGGCCCTGTATCTTCTGCTCCTATTCTCTTTTATGTTGTGTCAACAACAGTCGGTCAGTGCTGTAGGGCCTTCCCTCCCTCAGCTCCAGCCTGCTCCAGGCACCTGGGACCCTTCCTCTCCCTTCCTGCCAACAGACTGGGCTCTGAACGCAGCAGAAAGAGCGCCGGGCTGGAGGAGGCCTGTTTTGCTTTGCTTTTTGGTTTTTGTTATTTCTTTTCACAGGGCTTCAGATTAAATCCAGGGCCTCACCCATGTCAGTCTGGTACTCTTATCACTGAGCTACATCCCCAGCCTCCATTTTTCTTTTCAAAATATTGAGATAAATTTCACCTAAGAGTCAGGTGTGGTGGCACACATCTGTAATCCCAGCTACTCTTCTGAGGCAGAAGTATCACGGGTTAGAGTTCAGAATCTCAGAGAGACTCCGTCTCAAAATAAAAATTTTAAAAGACTGGGAATGTAGCTCAGTGCTCAAGCACTTGCCTATTATGTGCACGATCCTGGGTTCGATCCCCAATACCTCCCCAGTTCTACACAAAATATAGAATTCACCATGTTAAAGCATACAACTTAGTGGCATTGTAGTACATTCAGTCTTGTACAGTCATTGTCTCTACCTGGTGACCAAATATTTGCATCATCCCAAAAGCTAGTAGGGGCGACCATTCTCCCTTCCTGTCCCCCAGCCCCTGGCAACTTGCTTTCTGTCTTTACAGATTTGCCTGTTCTAAACATTTCCTATTACTAGAATGAGAGCATCATATAATCTCTTTTGTCTGGATTCTTTCACTTAATATTATATTTTCAGGCTTCATTGTACTGTAGCATGTATTTTTTTAAATTCAGGTTAAGTTCACGTAACATAAAATTAACTAGTAAGAGCCACATGTGGTGACGCACACCCGTAATGCCAGCAGTTAGCAGGCTGAGGCAGGAGGATCATTGCAAGTTCGAGGCCAGCTTGGACTACGTAGTGAATTCAAGGTTGGCCTGAGCTACATAGTGAGATGCTGTCTCAATTCACAATGTTGTACAAGCACCACCTCTCTTTAGTTTCAAGGAATTTTTACAGAAATGAAACCTCATGTCTGTAGGCAGCCACTCCCCAGTCCACCCTACCCTCTCCCCCAGGAACCAGGGATCTGTCTGCTCTCCCTGCAGATTTAACTACTCTGGACATTTCAAATAAATAGAATCATACATGCTGTGGTCTTTTGTTTTGGATTCTTTCACTGCACGATGCATGATGTTCTCATGGGACATTCACATCCACCGTAATGTAGATCAGGGCTCCATTCCTTCGTATTCCTGGCTAATACTCCATTGTATGGATGGACCGTCCTTTGTTTGCCCAGTTGTCTGTTGATCCACTTTTAATTTTTTAAAACTTGCTTTGGGTGATACTGGAAATGGAAGCCAGAACTTTGCACATGCTAGGCAAGTGTTCTACCACTGAGCTACACCACCAACCCTTTAAAAAATTTTTATTTTGAGATAGGATCTTGTTAAATTGCCCAAACTGGCCTCAAATCTGTGATCCTCCCACCCCCTCCTCCTGAGTAGCTGGGATTACAGTCGTATACCACTGTGCTGGATTTTTAGCATAAATTGCCTGTTTTGCATCCAACCCATTTCCTGTCTGGAGAGAAAGAGAATGAGGGGAGCCACAGTAGAGAGAAGGAATGCTTTTGGAGCAGGTGCAGAGAAGGGGAGCCACCCTCTGTGAGAACTGGGGTAGACGTGACCTGCTGCTACTCAGGGGAGGAGATGAGAGAACGCGTGGCTGAGAGCCTTGGTTTCTACACCAAGCAGCAGGGGAAGATGGGAGGATAGGGACAGGAGTCAAGGAGAAGAGAGGAGATCCAGAGAAAAGCATTGGCAAGTGACTGGGGACAGAGGGCTCAGCTGAGGCCAGAGAACATGGCTCTGTGGCGGTGAAGTCCTTGTGAATGACTTGTACCAGTCATAGCAAACTACAAAACAAGAGCTAAGTACTTTATCTGTATCGCCTCACTTAGGCGCCGCCTCACGCCTGTTCGATAAGGAGTGTGACCCTATTTCCCAGGTGAGCAATGAGTCTGAGAGGGGAAGCAGCCTGGTCCAGTCACACAGCTAGTTTGCACTGAACAGAGCTTGTGTTCTTTCCATGTCACAGAGAGATGACTTCCAGTTAACAGTGGCAGCTGGGGAGTAGCCTGTCCCTTAATCCTAGTAGGATCATACCTATAAAGATGGGGAGAAGTAAACAGAAATTGGTACAAACAAAGAAAATCTTGGGGAGGATGAATGAGGCTAATAATGATACTAGGAGTAATAGTAGAATAATTGTTAGTAGTACTTATTATTTATTGAATTCTTACTGTGTGTCATCACCTCTGCAGAGCACTTAAGAGGCATGATCTAGCTCAGCGTGGTGGTGCACACCTGTAATCCCAGCACTTGGGAGGCTGAGGCAGGAGGGTCACAAGTTCAAGTCTGGCCAGAACAACTTGGTGAGACCCTGTCTAAAAAACAAACAAAAAAATCATGATCTTATTTAAATTCCAACACATTATCATTAACATCTATTTACAGCTAGACTAACTCTCGTACCAACAGGTCAACTCTCACATAGGACTCGTTAGAGGCCATGTTCTCATAACCATTAGGTTTTCATCTCACTCTTCATCACCAGGTGTGACCACAATGTCAGGGCTAAACTACACCTCCATGTCTGAGTTCATCCTCATCGGCTTCTCCGCCTTCCCCCACCTTCAGCTGATCTTCTTCCTGCTCTTCCTGCTGATGCTCCTGTTCACCCTGCTGGGCAACCTGCTCATCATGGCCACCATCAGGATCGAGCACGGCCTCCACACACCCGTGTACCTCTTCCTGTGTTCCCTCTCCGTCTCCGAGATCCTCTACACCTTCGCCATCATCCCACGCATGCTGGCCGACCTGCTCTCCACGCACCGCTCCGTCACCTTCCTGGCCTGCGCCAGCCAGATGTTCTTCTCCTTCACGTTTGGCTTCACTCACTCCTTCCTGCTCACTGTCATGGGCTATGACTGCTATGTGGCCATCTGTCACCCGCTGCGCTACAACCTGCTCATGAGCCCCCGTGGCTGTGCCTGCCTGGTGGCCTGGTCCTGGGCTTGTGGCTCAGCTGTGGGACTGGTGGTGATGACTTTCACTTTCCACCTCACTTTCTGTGGACCCAGTGAGATCCAGCATTTTCTATGTCATGTGACACTTCTATTGAAGTTGGCCTGTGGGAGTAGTGTACCAGCTGTTGCCCTGGGTGTGGGCCTGGTGTGTATCACAGCCCTGCCGGGCTGCTTCCTCCTCATTCTCCTCTCCTACACCTTCATTGTGTCTACCATTTTAAAGACACAATCAACCAAGGATCGGCACAAGGCCTTCTCCACATGCACATCTCACCTTGTTATGGTTATTGTGCATTATGGCTGTTATCTACCTTAAGTCCAAAGGCCCCCACTTTCAGGAAGGTGACAGCCTGGTGGCCACAACCTGTGTGGTCCTCACACCCTTCCTCAGCCCCATCATCTTCAGCCTCCAGAACAAGGAGCTGAAGATAGCTACGAAGAAGACCTTCCTCAGCAAACTGCATTCCTCAAGCACTGAGTAGCCAGTGTGGAGAATTGGTAGAATGTGATTCAAGGATGACTACCCTTATCTGTACAACTTGAAACACTTGTGTATATGATTTGCATACGTGACAACACCTATCATATAGTAGACACTCAATACATGTTAAAACTTTTCTTCTTCACCCTTTATGTGAAGATCCTTATTTATGTGCCTTTAGCTCATCTTAATTTTTACTGAACTATAATAGGTTTATTAGGCTATAATTCATATACCATACAATTTATCTGTTAAAGTGTGTATTTCAATTATTTCAGTACATTTGGAATTAGGTGACTGTCGCCACAACCAATTTTAGCAAAACTTCATCACCCAAAAAAAGAAATTTATACCGTGAACAGTCACACCCCAATTCTCCCAACCTCTTTGCCTTCCAGCCCTAGGCAATCGCAAACCTACTTTCTGTCCATGTAGATTTGCTTGGCCTGGACATTTCGTATTAATTAACTTATAAATGGAACCAGTATTTTTTGAGCGCTGGGTCCTGGGGATGGCACTCAGGGCCTTGCACTTGCTCAGCAAGCACTCTACCACTGAGCTAAATCCCCAAGCCCAGGAATCAGTATTTTTAACTGGATTATTTACTGATCTTAATGTTTCCAAGATTCTCCCATGTATCAGTATTTTACTGATTTATACTGATACATGGGAGAATCTTTACTGATTTTAATTGACAAATCACATTCCCATTATATGGATTTAATACCTTTTATTTATTCATTTGTCATTGATGGACATTTAAGTGTTTCTAAATTTTGCTATTCTGAGTAAAGCTGCTATGAATGATTGTGTGTAAGTTTTTGTTGGAATATATGTTTTTATTTTTCCTGATATACACCTAGGAGTTGAATCCTGGGTCAAATGGGTCTATGTTTAACTTTTAGAAACTGCCAGAGTATTTCCCAAGGTGTTTGCACCCTTTTACCTTTCTAAATTTTATATTTTCCATGTGTGTAATGCGCACATCACTTACCCAAAGTTGGTACTTGTGCACAACACATCTTAATTCTTTTTATCACCCCCTTTCCCTTCCCTCCCTTTAAACTCCCACCAGCAATGCTATAGGGTTCCAATTTCTCCACAGTCTTACCAACCATTGTTATTACTTCTCTTTTTGACCATAGTCTTCTTCATGGGTAAAAGTAGTATCTCATCATGGTTTTGGTCTGTATTTTCCAATGAATATTGATGTTGGTCATCTCATTAGATGCTTTTTGGCATTTCTGTACCTAAGAGTTTTTGTTTTGTTTTGTTTTGTTTTTTTGCTGTTGTGAATTGAACTCAGGCCCCTCACACTGAGCTATATCCCCACATTTTTTTACTTTTTATTTTGAAACAGGGTCTTGCTAGTTTCCAGGCTGCCCAGGCTGTGCTTGAAACTGTGATCCTCCTGCCTCGGTCTTCTATAGTGCTAGGATTATGGGCATGTGCCACCACGCCCGGCTGAGAAATATTTATTGAGATATTTTATCCATTTTTAATTGGGTTGTTTGTCTTTTTGTGGTTGAGATGTAAGAATGCTTATATTTTTTAGTTGTAAGTCTGCTATTAGAGATGTGCTTTTGAAATATTTTTTTCCACATTCTGTGGGTTGTCTTTTCATTTTATTTTGGGGGTCCCTTTTCAGCCCAAAAGATTTTAATTTTGACAAGATCAGTTTATCTATTGTTTTTTTTTTCATGTTTGTGCTTCGGATGTCATTTCTAAGAAGCCATTGCTTGATCTAAGTTTAGGAACACCTGCATTGTCTAATAAAAGTTTTATAGTTTTAGCTCTTGCATTTAGACCTTTGAGCCATTTTTGTGAGGTCATTTTTGTGCCTGGTTTAAGGCAGGAGTCTAGTTTTAGTTTCAGTTTGACTCGATGTTGTTTCAACTTTCTTGAGACTGACCATGTCTCTGAAGTTTTGTCTGCGACCCATACCTGTGATTCTATGATTTTATGGGGATGAGGTAGTGATCACCCACACACAGCCCGATATACACATTATTCATATTGAATTAGCAAACAAAATCTTTATTGCTGGATGTTAGGTTGTTCTCACTGCTGCTGTATGGCAGTTGTAAAACAATAAAAATAAAAGCCACTCTATTAGTACATACTAGGCGATATAGTGTGCTTGTTACTTTTCATAGATTATTTTATGTTTGGTGTTTTGCATAGATCTCTTTACTGCTAAAAACTGAAGAAGAGCCCGGCAGGGTGGCACATGCTTGTAATTCCAGTACTCAGGAGGCTGAGGCAGGAGGATAGCCAGGAGTTTGAGGCCAATCTGGGCTACAGTAGTGAGTTCAAGGCCAGCCTGAAATACAGAGTGAAACCCTATCTCACAAAAACAAAAGAAAAGCAAAACAAACAAACGAAACAAGAAGAGAGGCTGGGGATTTAGCACAGTGGTAGAGTGCTTGCTTAGCAAGCACGAGGCCCTGAGTTCAATCCCCAGCACACTCCCCCAAAAAAGAAGAAAACAAAGAATAATTGTGCCAGCAGAAAATGGCTTGTTATATGTCATTTCTGATTTTGAAAGAATTGGACCAGGAAAGGACTTGTCTCTGGCCTGAACATTGGACATAAAAATGTCCAACGGGGAAAGTGGTGGAGAAAGAGAGAAAGAGAAAGAGCAGTGGAGGAGAGGGAGAGACCGACTACTTCACAAAACCAGTGGAACATAGTCCAAGAGTTCAAAGAAAAGAAAAAATGATAGCAGCACCTCATGGGGGGGTACACTTAGTGAGAAAGGAGAAAAGAGAGTGAAAGATGATTCCATTGCTGACAGTGATGAGATCCTTAAGTGAACAGAGAGAAGATGATGGCTCAGAGGCTGGTAAAAAACTCAACAGAAAAATCATAGGTATTAAAAGTAGTTTTTAAAAAAAGAATTTCCACAAAATACCCACGGCAAGACGTCCTCCCCATCACCCCATGAAACCTGCAGTGACCTCACTCGTGTCATTGCCGAGCGATATACACATGGTGAATCCGCTCGCGTTAAATCCCACTGCAGAGCACAAGCGGGAAGACACAGCCTCCCCACTTGGAATCTATTCCTCCTTATTAATTGATTCACCCCAAAATGGGGTGTGGAGTAAACAAACAAAACAAACATCCTCTATGCAGCAAGTTAAATTTCCTCCAACAGAAACCCAGCTTGTTAGCCCAGGCAATGAAAGAAATGAAGACAGAAAACGGTGTAGTTGCTGTTCCCAATGTGTAGCTGCAAATGCCCTGGATTCCTTCCAACCCTACTCAGGAATCCAGGTCAATTAGCAAAGGAATAGCTAGCTTTCCAGTTCACTAGTAGTAGAGGATTCAAACCAAGTGGAAATAAAGAGGGTGACCACAATAAATGTAAACATTATATACTGCAAACATGCACTAATAAACATAAAATTTGAAAAGAAATAATGGGGCTGAAGATTTAGCTCGGCGGTTAGAGTGCTGGCCTAGCAAGCACAAGGCCTTGAGTTTGATCCCCAGCACAAATAAATAAATAAATAAATAAATAAATAAAAAGAAATAAAAAGGGTGAGACATGAGAGATTAGATGGCACTGACATTTGGCAAGCAACCAACCCAAACAGAAATTACCAATAAAAGTTGGGTAATTGGGGAGAAATGGATATTACGCATGAAAGGAGAACGAAACTTTCAAAATATACATAAGAAACAAATTTTTGAGAGGACATTTATTCCAGGAAATGGGAGAAAAACTTGGGAGAGGGGACCAGGGAAACAAAAAACAACGGTTTTGATGAAAAAGAGCACGGCTACAAGGAAACCAAAAGGAAACATAATGGGACCGCAGACTGTATGGCAACCTTTAAATTTTAGATCTTGCACAACAAAGATTAAAAGATAAATGAAAGGCTGGGAAAGCTTTTCCAGGCACATAAAAGGAGTTCTAATGTTACAAGGCCTTAGTCTCTCTTGATCAGCTTCAGCTCTCAGACACAGTCCGCAAGCACAATTAGGGACTGTGCAAAGAACTTTGATGAGAGGGTTCAAGAGGGTGTGAGTGCTAAGGAGGTAACCAGCAGGATATGAACAGTGTGCTGTGTCAGTCTTTTCTACAGAAGTTTCCAACACTATTTCCTCTGCCCTTCCCCCAATCCTGGAGATTTGGGCAGGGTGGGGTCTCCCTACCCTGCCCGCATGCCACTGCATATTTCCATTGGTGCTTCTGCCACTCAGTTTCAGAATGTCACAACCTCTCCACAGAAGTGATCCTCAAATCCTGGGTCAGGGCTGGCAATGTATGGGGAGTTGTCTACCCTTTCCACAGCTCAACTGATAGCCACGAGCTAGGCAGAGTGTCTTCTGTGTGCCCCCAGTGTCACTCTGCAGCAGGTGCAGACCTTGGTGGTGGTTGCACATATTGAAACAGGCTTTTTTAATGCTGCTGAGTGAACAGGTGAACAGAAACACCATGTGATCAGTTGATACTTTTCAAGAGATGGTTAACGGATTCTGTTATGGTTTGTGTCTAGATGTCCCCCCAAAGCTTCATGTGGTCATAGGTGGAGCTGAATCCAGAGTGTGTGATTGCTAAATTAGTCCACTGATTGGTTTGGTATAGTTCTGCTGGGATCAAGGATGTGATGCTAGGATTAAGAGTATTAGGATTAAGGGTGGGAGTGCTACCCACCCTAAAGCCAGGTAGCCTGGATAAAATATAAGGGACAGAAAGAGGCTTGTTTCCCACTCTCTCTCTCTCTTGCTCCCTTGTTTACCTTGCTACCTACTGCCTGTCTGCCTTGCCATCCTGCCTTGGATTGAGCTGATTGTGGACTGAAACCTCTACAAACTATAAGCCAAATAAACCTTTCCCCTTTAACTTTGGGTGTTGGATATTTTATCTCAGCAGTGAGAGAAAAGTAACTAAGACAGACTTTTTTTCCTTCACCCAATTGAAAGGATATGGGGTTCATATCCCACAATCTGGGGTGCCTCAAGGAGTTACACAATCCATCTAGGTGTCAAGGAGAGTCCTGTGGTGTCCAAGAAAGGCAGGGTGCCCTAGAACAGGCTCCCTTCCAATAGAGGAAAGGTGGAACATGTCTTAGTTCTGAGCTTTCTGGTGATCTCTCATTGTCCCTAAGAAAGTGAGGTGCATGTGGGACATGGCGCATGCCTGTAATCCCAGCACTCGGGAGGGTGAGGCAGGAGGGTCACTGCAAGTTCAAGGTCAGCCTGGGCCATAGTGAGTTGAAGTCCAGAATGAACTACATATCAAGACCCTGCCTCCAGAAACAAAAAAAGAAATTGTGGTGTGGGAGACAGGGAGGTAGTGGGCCTCCAACACCTCCAACAACCAGCAGCTATAGCGCTTTGTGGATGCTGAAATCTACTTTGGTTGGTCCCTGAGGGAAATCTGTATTCCCCTTTGAAACAGTCCTTAGCCAGTAACTGATGGACTCGGGAGGATAAAGACTCTGGCCTTATTTCTTCCTTCTGATTGAGACAACCATGAGGAGTGACCCACAGCATTCTCAGGACTCCCCTGGGGACTCAGGCCAAAGTGCCTCTCTAGGGGTTTGCTTCATATGGCCCCTTCCTTGGCCTCCTTTTCTTTCTGTTTATTCCAACACTCCCTTAACAGTTTTTCCTGGGAACAGATCTTAATAAATTCTCACCTCATGTCCAGATTCTGGGAACCCCAAGATTCGTGGGAATCTTATGTTTAGGACACATTTATTTATTTGGTCATTTGCTCTGGAGATTTTTTCTGTGGTTTGGGAGACCAGTAACGCTCACACAGAGAGGATCTTTTAGTGGTATTTAGTTATTATGACCATGAATCATGATATGTCAATTTGACTGGATTAAGAAATGCCTAGCATATTATTAAAGCACAGTTCAGGCTGTCTGTGGAGGTGATTGGTACACAGGCCAGTAATCTGAGGTGGCAGGGAAACCCACTCTGGCTTTGGGTGGCACGAACCAATAGTTTGGAGCCTGGATGGAATAAAAAGGCAAAGAAGGAAGTCTACCCTTTTTTTCTTTGGAAGAGCTCTGATCTTTGCCATTTCCCTGGGGCTTTCATCTTCAGGTGTGTATGTATAGAAAAAAATCAGACTTTTCCTTGTCTGCTTTATAAGTAAATACAGAAGGAAAGCAAGAATTCTCCTGCTTTCATATTTGAGGATTTGGATTCAGCAGCTTTGTCTCATTTTTCTCATCAGTGTTGGTGCAAAGGAGGTAAATAACCTGAAACGGGAGCAGAGGGCTGAGACCCATCTTGGGCCTGCAAATGGAGGACAATGGAATCCCCCTTGGTGCTCCCAGTAGCAAATCTTTCGAGTAATCCACAGTGGAGCTCCAACTGAACAGTCAAAATCTGGCTACCCAGCTTGGCAATATGTTTCATTTTTTGACCGTGGGTTTTCCATGTGACCGTGAGTGAAGCAGGTCGCTCATCCAAGGCTAGTTTCAAAGGGCTGCTTTTCTTCCTTCTCGATTCATTTGCAGGATATTGCTGCCATATTACTCCAGTTTTTCCATGCATTGAATAATTAATTGTATTCCCGTGTTGATGTGTTTTCATTTTATTTTTTGGCTAAAATTCAGTAGTTTGATAAAAATTTTGAGGAAGCTTTGGCATCCTCATCCCAAATTCCTGACATCTGACCACATCGGGCCTTCTCTCTGTTCTAGGGCAGCCTGGCCTATCCTGGCTCCGAGGTCAGGGATTGTCCTCAACGGGACACTGAGGCTGGAATGCGGCACACTTGTGACTATTTCCAGGATGAAGAAACAACGAGAACCCACTGAGTACAGTAAAAAGCAGGTGTCCCTTTGGGTGTGGTGATGCACGCCTGTCATTCCAATACTGGGCTAAGAGGTTGAGGCAGGAAGATTTCAAGCAAGTTCGAGTCCAAACTGGGCAATTTAGAGACTCAGACTTCGTCTCAAAAGTAATAATAATAATAGAGGGGTGCCTATGTAGCTCAGTGGGAAGGCCCTAGGTTCGATTTCCAGTATCACTACCAAAACAAACAGCAGGTGCCGGCTCTCCCGGAGAATGACCGGGCTGGGAAAGGTTGTGGCTGCAATCTCTTAGGCTCCGCTCACCCACAAAAGAGATCGCTTCTATTTTCAACGAGGGCTCATGGGTTGGGGGGACAGGTCCCCCGACATTCCGGGTCCAGGGGCGACGCTGTAGGAACTGCCCAATCCCTGGCGCCAGGCGGCCGGCGGGGGTCGGGGGCGCTCCCTAACCCCGCAGCTGCTTTTCTGCGGAGCCGCGCTGCGGATCCTGTCTCCGTGGCCAAGCGAGGGGCCGAGTGGCTCAGCATCTGTCGCTCTGTGACCTCCATGGACTGCGGGGGTGGGGGTTGGGAGGGCGCCGGGAGACCCTGCAAGCCTGGAAATGGCAAGTGTTAGGGGGGAGGAGGGGAGGGAGGGGGTGTTGGAACTCGGCTGTACCTACGGTGATGCGGGGCCAGTACCCTCGGATCCTACTGTCACTCAGCGTGAGGGGGCGGGACCATGTGAACGGTCCAATCAGCATCGTCGCTGGGAGGACGCGAAAACACTACGCATGCGCTATGGCCATGGCCAATTCTCTGACCGCGCTGGCAGTTAGTTTACTGTGTCCTTTGTGGCGCTGTAGTCCTGGGTGCGGAGGGTTCCTCGGGAGACGCCGGCAGCGGGAAGATGGCCGAGGTGAGTGCGGGGCTGGGACACACGGGAAAACGGGCTGCGGGCACCGCCGAGCCGCCTGACGGACCGGCCTCCGCCTGCGCTGCGGGCTCTGCGTCGGGGTCGCGCTCGGTTCCGGTTCCCTCCGGCCGCGGGCGGGGCGGGCCGGCGGCGGGACCCGGGTGCTGTCGGTCCCCGCGCGGCGACGCGGGCCGGTCCGGTGCCCGCTGTTGGCAGCCCGCGAGTCCCCAGCCTGTGCGGGCGGCGGGAGGAGTTGGGGTGCGGGTCCCCCGTTTGTCCCAGGTAGGATATGACCCCCCCTCCATATTTTCTAAGTATCTGGGAAGCAGAATCTCAAATCCAGGACCCTGTTTTTAAGGGCATAGTTGTTCCGAAGTTTCAGTTGCTAATAACTCAGTTATCACAAAGAATCTGGGTAAATAACAAAGAATCTCCAGTGGTTCGTGGTTCTAGGTCGAATTTGAGGGGCGCTATCTGATTTCTTACTGGCAGAGACCTGGGAGGTGCAGCGTATCACACGTCAGGGACAGGGGCTGCTGGAAAGACCTAGCCTAACTGCCTTTCATGACTGACCCACGCTCAAAATAGCCCGTTAATCCATTATCCTACGAATGTATTAATCCATTCATGGGGGCAGAGTTTAATCACCCCTTAAAGGTCCCAGTGGTTCCACCTCTTATTATTTTAGAATTACTAGATTTCAGAGGGCTCAAACCGAGGCTGGCAGTAAACTGCTGAATTTCTGAATCTCAGCCCACATTCCCAAAGCCAGTTTTTTCTGCGAAATTCACAAGGACGTTATGGACCTTTCGTCCCCTGTGCTACATGTCATTCAGCTTCAGTGTTTTGTCACAGTTTCACAGAGCAATAAATGTCTCTTTTTTGGTTTTTTGTTTGTTTGTTTTGGTGCTGGGGATCGAACTCAGGGCCCTGTGCTTGCTAGGCAAGCGCTCTAACCACTGAGCTGAATCCCCAGCCCCTAAATGTCTCTTTTAAATAAAACATGAGCTTTTGGTCCCTGAACATTTCAGATGTGAGGAAAGAACCTGTCACCTGACCCTGGACTGTTGAAAGTTTTTGTGCCTTTCCACCCTTCCCTCTCCTTACGTACAGACATCTTATCAGAATGCCTTTTGCCTGAGATTCTTCTTTGGAAATTTTACATGGTGGTACTTCCTCAGCCCAACCTGCTGTCTTTTCCTGGCCCTAGGTTTCGGAAATCCTTGGAACTGACCCAGGATGCCCACTACAGCCAAGTCTCTCGGAGTGTCTTGAGAATTTCCACCTCTGATTCATCTCCTTCTGGAAGACCCCCTGAGGTGTGGGATTTGGAGCCTCTGAAGAGAACGGCTGGATGCCCTGGGAAGGCTGGAGGAGTCTCTTGGTATATGCTCAGCTAAATCGCTAAACTGTTGGGACATAAAGATTTTCTTTCCCCACACAGGGTCTTCATTCCTTGGAGACACATTAGTGGTCCACTAATTAGATGTTGGTATTGAGGGAACAAGATTGGAATGATTCCTCCCGCCCTGGATTCTGACTTTTGAAGGGACAAAAACTATCTCAGAAGGACAAAGAGAAGCCAGCCCCATGTACTAGTGCCAGAGCATGAAAAGCAAAATGTATTTTGGGATACAGCAAGGTTCAAACTAATGTCTCAGGAGGGTGGACATGAAGCACCTCAGTGAGCAGGATGGGAGTGAGGGGACTGTCCCATGTGGGGGGTATGACTCAGACCCACCCCTCACTGGCTTTGTCATCTTTGAAAGATTTGTGTATTTACTTGAGCCTCAGTTTTTCATTAGAGCTTGAAAGATAAGATAAAATATATCCAAAGAAGCAAGAAAGAGGTGAATTACAGAAACAAAAAAATCTGTCTTATCCATTCCTTTAGAATGTTTTATATATTCTTCCCCCACAGTATGTATAGGAAAGGGCCTAGCCCTGAGAATGCTACTGGGGATGAGAATTTCAGAGAAATAGGGGAAAGTCACTCTTCTATAACAGCTGCAGAGAAATTAATGTATTTTTGTGAGAAAATGGGGCAGATAAATTGGTGAATTACAAAGACTTGCCAAAAGTACGTATCTCTTCATTCCAGGGCCGGGAACCTTGTGACAGTGAATAATTTAACTCTTCTCTTTTCTGCTACCCAGACTTAAGAGGCAACCCCCAGACATGTTCAAACATAACTATTTGCTGAGCAATTTGTTGTCATGGAAATTATTAAATGACATCTTTGTTATCTGAAAGGGACGGATACTTGTGCTTTTCCATTTGAACTATGACATGTAACTCCCTCACAGTTTCTTACTTCCTACCTCATAAATTCTGAATTAGAGTGATTTCGATGGATTCTTCAAAAACTGGATATTTTCTCTTTTATAGGTAACTGACCGGTCTTGAATGGGGCCCAGAGGTCCATGCCCATTGACTTCAAGTGAAAGCCACTGTTGAGCCTGCAGAAAGAGGCCATGGAAAGCAGTTGTTTGTTCCTAGGATCCTGCGCTGAAGATGTTCCTGCCAGCTCACAGCCAGCATTGAAGAAACCTTTGGTATTGAAACTGTGGAAAGCTGGGGACCCGCATATACCTGTGGGTAGAATTGAGTAAAAGGGAGGAAGCGTTTACTTCTCTGAGGTTGTGGATGTTATTCTTGGAGCTATTTCCAGACATGGTTTTAAAAAATGAAATGATGACTGAGACAGAACATGACTATTTGAAAGAAGTATCACGCCAGGCATGGTGGTACATGCCTGTGATCCCAGCACTTGGGAGACTGAGGCAGGAGGATTGCCATGAGTTCAGGGCCAGCCTGGGCTACATAGCGAGACTCTATCTCAGAAAAACCAAAAAACAAAACAAAGTATTGCAATAGGGGGAAAGCCCCAACTGAACACATGTCAATGATGAGGTAGGAAAGGGCTTTTCTTTTGGCGAAACAAACAGGAGTAGAAAGAAGACGAAAGAGGAGGGGATGATGGAGGGTGGCAAAATCTACTCTTGAACCAGGAAAGTCTTCCCCTGAATTCAGCCAATTATGGTGACAAAGGAAGGCTCATGTTCTGGACCAGGCCAAAGGCAGGTTGTTGATCACATCTGTACAGTAAGAGTGGTGCCCTGGCTGAGGGATGTTTAACCTTGTGAGTATGGGTTCCCTTGTTAAGTACAGATGAACCAGGCTGTTTCTCTCAGCTGTTTCTTTTGTATTTCCTCTGAAATATCTAACTACTATAAATTGTATTTTAAGGGGCTGGGGACTTAGCTCAGTGGTTAGAGTGCTTGCCCGGCAAGCACAAGGCCCTGAGTTCAATTCCCAGCACCACCAAAAAAAAAAAAAAAAATGTATTCACTATAAATTTTACTTAAGCACTTAATTTTATTTCATAATTTGAGGGTGAGATTTTTATTTTTGTGGCTGGAGCTTGAGTAAATAAAATGGTAGGATCCAATGAAACAAAGCTCAAAATACTTTGTTTTATAGTAAGTGTAAATAAGAATATGAACACCCATGGGCTCACTAGCCAGATGAGTGAACTGTCCATGGTCAAATCTGGTATGTCATCTCATATACCTCTTCCGACAAGTGACTATAGTCCTGATTCTTTTTCTATGCTTTATAGGTTTACCGAATATTTATTATCAAGCAGAATTTTGCTTAGGCTTTCCTCTTCTGGTTTTCAAGAAGTTGTATTACCTTTACTACACAATTAGTATTATGCTTAAAACAATTTTTCATGTTATTTTCTCCTTCATACACATCTGAGGTTGTGATTCAACCACTTAGCTCATTCCACTGCTTATGGGACCTGGGTTGTTTTCGGGTTATTTTTTTATGCTGATGACAGTGTCATTCTTGTGTTTCTTCTCAAGTACTAATTCATCATAAATTTTT
>PVJO010017936.1:0-38719 GCA_004026905.1 Hystrix cristata | reverse complement strand
AGAGGTGGGGCCTAGTGGAAGGTTGTTAGGTCACTGGGGCAATGCCCTTGGCAGGGATTACTGGAGATCGTAAGGGACTCCAGTCTCCTCTCTCTGGCTTGCCCGACTCCCCAGGTGATCCCTCCTTCCCATAAGCACTCCTCTTATTATGTGGCCCAGCCAAGGTTGCCCTCATCAGAGGTCAAACTGATGGGGTTACCCAATATTGGACTTTCTTCATCCAAAACTTTAAACTAAACAAACCTCTTTTTAAAAATAAAGTTACCATCATTAGGTACATTTTTTTTTTTTTTTTTGTTTTGTTTGTTTGGTACCAGGGATCGAACTCAGGGTCTTGTGCTTGCAAGGCAAGCACTGTAACCACTGAGCTAAATCCCCAGCCCCCATTAGGTACATTATTATAGTAATGGAAAATGGCAGTAAGCAGCCAATTGCATATTGGTAATATGTTGGCCAGGAGGTGCAATTCAGTGGTAGGGCACTTGTCTAGCAAGGCCCTGGGTTCCATTCCAGCACTTAAAAGAAACAGGTAATATGTGAATGCAATAAACACGTTCAAGTTTTAGACAATAATGTATAACACTCCTAGAAATCAAGAACTCAAGTTATAGTCCTAGCTAATGTCTGGGTCACTCTGCACAGCACCTGTCAACAGGCCATGTGGATGTCTGAACATGGTGCCCAAGACAGGGGCTACCCAGGAGAGGCTCGTGGGCCATCAAGCACCACTTCAGACTGAGCCGGGTGTGACACATCTTCACATTATACACAGTGTGCCAAGCGTATTAAAATTCATTTGACATCCCAAGGCGAAACTAACCGAAGCTTTGATGTCAGAAAGACGTGTTATGTATAGTCAAGCTTCAAAAAATATTTAATAAGCATATGAGTAATGTCTGGTACACATTTACTCAAATTAAGTTTTATGTTGAGGCAAAAACATAACCCTGAGATGGAAATAAATCAAATGATTAAGAACAGAGCTTCTGTTCCACCATTGTGCAATGCAACAATACATCAGAGGAAAGAATATTTGCTTTAAAAAATATTGGTTAGCTTTTTTGGCAGAGAATACATTAATTCAATTCAAATGAACATTTATTAAACTACTATGTATAGGAACTAATCTAAACACTTATGTCTAGGGTATGTGTGTGTGTTGTGTGTGTTACATATGTGTGTCATGTATGCAGTGTGTATAGTATTGTGTGATATTTGTATGTGTGTGGTATATGTGCATAGTGAGTGTGGTGTTTCATGTATGTGTGGGGTGCGCGAGGTGTTTATACATAATGTGTGGTATATGTGTTAGAGAAAGAATGTGGATATGTGCATCCTGTGTAAGTATGTGTGTGTGGTGTCTGTATATGGTATAATTGTATGTTTATGTGTGTATGTGTATGCTCTCTGTGTATGAGGTCTGTGTATACTATGTACTGTTTGTGAGAAGTATATATAAATGTGTATGTGTTTTGTATATGTGTGGTATGTATAAAGTGCAGAAGTGCATGTATGGTTTGTGTGGTGGGTGTGTAGTGAGTCTGCTATGCTTTGTGTATGTGTATTGTGTGTATGTCTATGTGGTGTGTGTGAGGAATGTATATTGATGTATTCGTGATGTGTATGTATGTGTGCGTGTGCTGTCTGTACATGCCATACATTTGTATTTGTGATGTGGTGTGTGTGAAGAGTGTGTGCTGGATATGTATGTATGGCATGTTTTGTGTGGGGTATGCACTGTGCATATTTGTGTGTAGTTTGTGTGCAGAGGGCATGTGTGGTGTGTACACTGGGTGCAGGGTCTGAGTGTATAGTGTGTTGTGTTATTCAGCTTTGCACCTCTGTGACCAAGATACTTGACATAAACCAACTCAAAGAGAAAAGGTTTATTGTGGCTCAGGGTTTCAGAGATTTCAGTCAATAGTCAGCTGGCTCCATGGCAGAGCTGTATGGTGGAGAAAAGCTGCTCGCCTCATGGCAGCCAGGAAGCAGCAGAAGCAGTTAAGTGGCAGGGAACAAGAACACACTTTTTCAGGTTATGACCCCAGTGATCCACTTCCTCCAACTAGGACCCAACTCCTAACAGCCCGTTTAGTTACGAACGCATCAGTGGATCAATCAGTTGATGAAGTTAGTGCCCCCATGATCATTCACCTTCCAAAAGCCCCATTTTTTGAGCACATGAGTCTTCTGTGAGACATTTTTGACCCAAACCATAATATAGTGCATGTGTGATGTGTGTGGGGTGGGTGATGAGGGATGGGACTTTCTGTCTTTGTGGAGTTTATGTATAGGAAGAGAGATAAATCATGTCTCTAATAAAAGGTTCAATGAGATGAACACTTTAAGAAAAATTAAAAATATCTTATGTGGGTGCCCAGAATGATGGCTTGCTTTGCCTTGGAGTAAGGAACTGGGAAACATTTCACAGAGGAAATGATGGGACTGGAGATATATCTCTTTGTAGCTTTTGCAAGAGGCTTTTTCTTTAACCTCAGCCCACATCAGCCAATCCCTGCACCTTTTCTTCCATTGAACTGTTCTCCAACACTGTACCCATGATGTTCTTATTGCTAAGCTAAACAGATACTCATCCATCCTTATCCATCTCTGTTGTGCTAAAGTATACTTGCCTTCTTGGAGGATGATCTATGTTCAGTTTTGTCTCCAAACCCACCATGATGAGACCTTTTCCCACCCTTCCAGGAGAAAATTCTCTATGCTCAGGTGAGAGAACCAATGTTGGAGGTTTGCACGGCTGCTCTTGGGCTCTCCCAGCAAAGATGCAGCTGTTAAAGTTTCAGCTCAGCCTGGTTGGGATAGTGACTGACAAAGAACCTGTCTCAAAATAAAAACCAAGAAAGGGCTTGGGATATAGCTCAGGATAAAGGTCCCGGGTTTAATCTCTAGTACTGAAAAACAAAAGCATCAACTAGAAATGGGCATTCCACAAAAGATCAGAACAGACCAGACCCTCTGGTATGAGGTGCCAGGGAACCTGTAAGGGCATTCATACTGTGGCAATGAGGTAGTGGAAAAAAATCTCAGTATCCAGCTGTGTCCTTTGTGACAGCACCTTTCACAAAGGCCACACTTTGGAAGTCATGACTGTTCTTTCTCATTTCCCCCTTCATAAGACAAAGGAATGATCTGAGATTGGAATCAGTGAAGCTCTTTGTATCCAAGGTCTTCGTAAACCCTGGTTGGCATTCCCTGTCCTGCCTGTATTTCTTTCAGAGTGCAGAAAACATTAGAAATAGTACTCTGGTCACTATTGGGACAGTCTGAATTCAGATATATTGCAGAGTGAGCCAATGTGAGAGTGCCACTTTTTATCTTGTAATCTCATCTTCTATATGCGGACCATTGTGAAGCAGCATGCCCCAGTTTTGGGGATGTTCCCTGAAAGCCAAACTTGGAGAGTAGGAGCACAATTTTTGAACACTGAGAGCAGGCACTGATCCATTTAGATACACATTCAGGGCAGAGCTCCATGCCTTCTTTGAAGTATCCATGGAACCGAACAGTAAAGATTGGTAGCAAGCATCCAGGGAAACTCATGCAGCTCCTGAATGAGTTATCTGCCTTTCCCCTACTCTGAGGAAGTAGGCAGACCCCTCTCAGCCCAGCCATATCCAACATGGGGGCCACATGCAGCCTTGGACAACTATAATGTGGCCCTACAAGATCTTAAATTTTATTTAACATTATTATGTGATTTTTACTGATACTTTTCATTTACTTGAGTGCAGACTGCATAGAAGACAACTGAACACAATGTAAGGGAGGACACTGAACAGGCTCACTCCATCTCCTGTGCCCACCACACAGTCAATCTAATCGAGACACATGTGTATCAGATGTTACACGCACTTGTGTGACTTGGTGACTAAAACACCATGAAGACTGATAATACCATTTCAACTTACCTATATATTTGTGTGCTTGATAGGCATTTATTATTATTAAGATAGGCATTTATTATTATTAAGATAGGCATTTATTATTATTAAGGAGACATGTAAATTTTCTTAATTACTAGGACCGCTTATGTTATTTTATAGAATAATTTAGTATGTTAAATATAAAAAGGAAATTTTATCACTTACATAGATTACCCATTATACATGTGGCCCAAGATAATTCCTCTTCACTCTGTGCAACCCAGGCAAGCCAAAAAACCAGCTGGAAACCCGTGCAGTAGCCCATTTCTTGGATTGTGTCTCTGTTCTCAATTTTGTTTGATTTGTGTTTACTTCTAGGAGAAAAAAGCTGTAAATTTGCAAAAAGCCATATATAGCAGAGGACATAATTGTTTTATATTTGTTTTATATTTTATTCAAACTCAAAGGAAAAAAATTCACTTGCATTTGCCAGACTATTGGAGAGAGTCAGGGTACTGTGCTTAACATTTGCAGATAAAAATTTTGTAAGCTCCATACCTGCTAGTAACAGTAGCACTACCTCTCGTTGCTGGTTATTCTCACAAGAAAGACTATGCTCTTAGCAGCAGAGCATCTCCCTGTGTGTAAGTAGAGACCAAACACCCCCCATATTCAGTCTGGGGCACAATGCCCCTAACTTTAAGCTATTAATTAAATTATGTAATTATCATATAATTACAATTTAACTATAGCTAAGTTTTGGTACAAAGTCCTGACATGGTATTGTTTTTCTACCACATTCATTATTCGAAATGTAATCATTTAAAATTATTAACTGTTGTTAATCTATTTTGATATACTAATTCCTAATTTTTTTCTATATTCATCCTGAAGTTGGACCATTGTTTGGTGACAACTTTTTGCCAGGCGTTTCCTAAACATGGTTTTTAACTGTAAACATGTATCTCTTGCAACTCAGAAGCATTTGTCAAGGACCTGCCGTTCTTTTAAAATGTAATCATGAAAAGACTAGGACCTCTGTATCCCAGACTGCAGGGGAGGACAGAATCCCAACACTGCTAATATCAGCCAACCAACACGGCTGGCCTAATGCCATTTGCACTACAAACCTTTGCGCTTTTTATGCCTCTGACTCTACTGAGGCCCTGTAGTCCCTCCTCTTTTTAAAGAATCCAAGTAAAATTGGAGCTTAGTTCTTTGCTGTACTGCTAGGCATTTAAAACTAAATCTCTCATTTCTAACTGTTGTGTAAGATGCTTTACACAGCACGTGGTCCTGTACGACAGTTTAAAGTCTGACCTAAGAATCACCCTGATTGAGAAGGAACTAAAAGTCTCAGACAAAGTAGAACCTAAGAATCGGGACAGAGCTACACAGACTACGACGAAGAGAGCGAGAGGGCTGACAGTGCAATTCCAACAAGGAATGAGATAGTGAAAACCTCAAGAGGCACAACTTTTGTCTAATCAAGACCCAAGATGTTATTAGACTCATCAGCAACCAAAAGGCTTTAAAAACTTCCCTCCTTGGTGGACTGGTCGAGTCTCCTTTCTCCTTGTTGGTCAGTGTTCAATCATACTACTTCTTTTTGCAAAAACCAGTGTCATAGTATTGATTCTCTGCATGCTAGGCAGTGAAACTTTGTTTGGATCAAGACATGTGAATACAAGCAAGAAGAGTGACATTTAGTATTAATCTTGGTGTCTTAGTCAGTGCAAAAAGTCCTAACTAGGTGTTTCTGGGTTAAGAGGTTAAGAGAATCAAACATAATGAACAGTCATTTGAGAAGTCTGGCTAAAGCATTTAAAAAAAATCTCTCCTCACATTAAGAAAGAAAATGACTTTATACTAACTCATTTCCAAAGTCTAGTTGTGTCCAAATCTTAGCTTTTG
The DNA here is from genome assembly GCA_004026905.1 of Hystrix cristata. NCBI lineage: Eukaryota > Metazoa > Chordata > Mammalia > Rodentia > Hystricidae > Hystrix > Hystrix cristata. The sequence goes on along the minus strand of PVJO010017936.1, from coordinate 32,921 downwards.
ATGCCATTTGATTAGAACTAGGTGGATCATCATCTGGTAGATCATTTAAAATAATTTTGTAACACATGGTGCAGTAGTGTGCCTGTATTCCCAGCTATTTGGGAGGCTGAGATACAAGAATCACTTGAGTCCAGGATGGGTAACATAGTGAGGCCCTATCTAAAAAAACAAAAGCGACAATAAAACCACTAAATGCTCAGTATGTGTGTGTGTGTGTGTGTGTGTGTGTGTGTGTGTTTCCTGGAGGTATACAAATCTGAAGCATTTCAACAAACTCCAATGACAATATATAAAAAACCATCTCTTTTTCCAGTGTGTATTTATGTGGACAGTATTCCTTAACACTTATAGGCATAGGAAAAAAATGAACATAATTAATGTTTACCCCAAACAAGACTATCAATCAATTTTTTTTTGTACTGGAGACTGAATCCAGAACCTTCAAACTGAGCTACATCCTCAAGCCTTTTAAAACTTGTTTTGAGACAGGATCTGACTATGTCACTAAGTTGACCAAGGTTTACTTGAACTTGTGATCCTCCTGCCTCAGCCTCCCAGATTGTTGGAATTACAGGTGTGTTCCACCACACCTGGCTAGGAATAATGATCTTCATGCATAGATACATGAGTAAATCCAACCCAGAAGAAGACAGTGATGTCTACCATCACCCTCCTGTTCAACACAGTACTTGAAACATTAGCAAGAGCAGTTAGGGAAGAAAAAGAAATAAAAGGGATATGTATAGGAAAGGAAGAAGTCAAATTATCACATTTTGCAGATGACATCATCCTCTACATAGAAGACCCCCAATAATCCACCAAAATGCTTTCAGAATTAAACCCCAAATTCAGTAATGTAGCAGGGTACAAAATTAACACACAAAAATCAATCACTGTATACTAATAATGGATCCACTGAGAAGGAAATTAGGAAAAAATACCATTTATTATAGCACCAAAAATTGAATACTAACCTAAGGAAGTAAAAGACCTCTACAGTGAAAACTGCAGTATTCTGAAAAAGGAAATCAAAGAGGATGGCAGAGAATGGAAAGATGTCCCCTGTTCCTGTATGGGTAGAACCAATATAGTCAAAATGGCCATATGTACAAAACTGATATACAAATTTAATGCAATCTCGATCAACTACCAACAGCACTGTTCCCAGAACTGCACAAAGCAATCTTAAACTTCATATGGAACCAGAGGAGCCCCATAATAGCAAAAGACAATGCCAGGTAACAAGAGCAAAGAGAGAGGCATCACAAGCCCAGATTTCAAGCTGTGTTACAAAGCTACACTGATGGTACTTGCACAAAAACAGTCATGTGGATCAATAGAAGAGAATAGAAGATGCAGAAATGACCCCAAGCATATTCAACTATTTGATCTTTAATAAAAGGGGCCAAAAGCATATACTGGAGAAATGATAGCTTTTTAATAAATGGTGTTGGGAAAACTGGCTATCCATATGCAGAAGATTTATTCTAGATCCATATCTATCACCATATATACTCAACTAAAATAAAAATGGATCAAATAACTAAATATTAAAACAGAAACACTTTCTGGACAGAGAGTGCATGCCTGTAATACCAGCTTTTGGGAGGCTGAGGCAAGAGGGTCACCGCAAGTTCAAAGCTAGCCTGGGTTACATAGTAAGTTCAAGGCCAGCCTGGACTACATAGTGAAACCTTGCGTCAAAAAACCCAAACCCAAACCAACCAATCAACCAAAAAAAAACCAAACCAAAAACCAGAAACACTTAACCTCCTAGAAAATAAAATAGGTAAAACTCTTGAAGCCATAGGCATAGGCAAAGACCTTCTGAACAGAATCTTAGTTGCACAGGAAATAGTACCAAGAATCAACAAATGAGATTACATCAAATTAAAAACCTTCTGCACAGCAAAGAAAATACCCAGCAGAATGAAAAGAAAACCTACAAAATGGGGAAATTTTTTGCCAGCTTCTCCGGACAGGGAATTGATATCTAGAAAATATAAAGAACTCAGAAAAATTAGACCTCCCCAAAATAAAAGACTAAATAAAAAAACAGGCAAATGAAATTAATAGACACTTCACAGAAGTAGAAATGGCCAATAAATACGTGAAGAAATGGTCTACATCACTGCCCATTATGCAAATTAAAACAACACAGATTTCACCTTACTCCAGAAAAAATGACCATCCTCAAGAAATCAAATAATAGCAAATGCTGGTGAGGCTATGAGAAAAAGAAATCTTTCTACATTGTTGGTGGGAATGCAAACTAATTCCCATCTAACTAACCACAACTAACCATTGTGGAAATCAGTATGGAGATTCCTAGAAAAACTAAAAATAGAAATTCTGTTTGAATCATCTATTTCATCTCTAGGTATCTTCCCTAAAGAGTTAAAGATGTCATATTATAGTGATACATGCATAACCATTTTTATAGTAGCATGATTCATAAGAGTAAAACCTTGGAAATGGACTGTCCATCTATCAACAGATGAGTGGATAAAGAAAATAAGTATTTACACACGATTCTGTACTACATCACCATAAAGATAAACTAGAGTTATTTGTAGGAAAATGAATGTACCTTGAGACAATAATATTAAGTGAAATAAATCAGATATACAAACTATCACATGTTTTCTATGAGAAACTCAAAGTATGAATAAAGAGCAAAATAAAATATAGATAATAGGGACTTGGGAGATAGAACTTTCTCAAATGGGAAGGGATCAAAAGATGGAGGGAAGGGGCAGTACTGGAGGGAAAGGGGGTGAACAAAAGAATTAAGATGTGTTCTGTACATGTACCAATTCTACACAAGGAATGTAAACATTAAGTAGTACAAACTTAATAATGAAAAAAAATCCCACCCAGCTCTATTCATCTGATAAAAATTTAATTTTTTTGTGGTGCTGGGATGAAACCCAGGGTCTTGGATGTGCTAGGCAAGTACTTCGTCAATGAGCTGGACCCCTGTCCTAATGAAAATTTTGCTTATTTGTGGGGGACCTGGCCAGGAGTGAGTGATTAAACTGAATGACTAAACTGTGGGAGAAAAGCACATAAGCTCTGTGAGGAGTGAATGCTTAAACTGCAGGAAAAAACACACAGGCTGTATGGGAATTGAATGGTTAAACAACAAGTTTAGCTGAAGTAAAGCATGTTGTGACTGGCCATGTCCTTCCCATTTCCCCAAGAAAAACTGCCTCGCCTCGAGATGGTCCTTGGTCAAACTGCTTTTTCTCCTGCTTTTTTCTCCTACACTGATATTCTAAATAAAAGCCAGAGAGTTCTTGGCATTGAGGCTCTTGCTTCTCCCTGAGTCTCCCTAATGGCTGAGTGCTCTCCCTAATGGTTGAGAAATAGCCCCTCTGCGCCTGTTGGTGACTGAACTAAGTCTCACCTGCAGGTAATCTTTTTCATCTTCTGCGCCCACCACGGTCACACACTGTGATGCTTATTTATGTTTAATAATTATTAACATTTGTGAAATATTGATGTTGAGAATAACTCAATTCAGAAGTTGTTTTCCACAGTTGGAAAACAAGAGTTTTAGGAAATTTCAACTAGGTATGGAGGCACATTCCATTATTCCAGCACTCTGGGAAGCTCTGTCAGGAGAGAGGATTGAACATTTGAGCCCAGTCCAGGCAACTTAGTGACTTAGTGAGACCCTGTGTCAAAACAAACAAACACTAGAAAATTTTAAAAATAATCACATCGTTTAGCTATCTATCTTATAAAGAGTGATCATTAAAGATTGTAAGCATAAGAGGATATTTAAATAGGGTAAATTCTGTGGAGGCCAAGACTGCAGATATGAATTTCGGAGGGAAAAAGAATGATGAACTGTTCTATTAAATGACAGGGCTTGTTTTTCAAAGTTCCTTTAGGGGATGCTATGAGGTTTGGTTTCCTCTCCAAAATTCAGCCGTTGCAATGTGGTAGGGGCCTTGAAGAGGTGATTATTCCATAAGGCCCCCTCCATCCTGAATAGATTAGGTTATAAGAGATCAACAGGATCAGTTTGTCCCTTTTGCTCTTCTGACTTCCGCCATGTAGGACTCAGCATTCCTCTCCCACAGAGGGTGCATCCAAGAAGTGCCATCTTGGAAGCAGAGAGCAGCCCTTACTGGACAGCTGGAACTGTCAGAATGTTGACCTTGGACTTCCTGACCTCCAGAATGGTGAGAAGTGAGTTTTTGTTCTTGACGAATTACCCAGTCTCAGGTATTTGGTTGTAGCAGCACAAGTGGCCTATAGCAGAGTGTATGGGCAAACCCGAATGTAAACCACTGTGCTGTATTTCCTTTAACACTAGCCTGTAAAATCTTGAGTGTGAATTCTGGCTGCCCAGCATATTCTTTCTCTTCTTCACTAAGCTTATGTCAAGAAGCCATTTAGGGCAGGCTGGGGATTTAGCTCAGTGCCTTGCAAGCACAAGGCCCTGAGTTTGATCCCAGGTGCCACAAAAAAAAAAAAAAAAAAAAAAAGAAGAAGCCATTTAGGGATTAATTTATACTTACATGTAGGCTATGAGATGCATAGATCTTCCTTGAATTTTAATAATGAGATTCTGGTTCCTAACCTTTCAAATAAAGACATAGCTTGTTAAAATCCTCTCCTAATAAGCTGCAGTTTTGTCCAGATATTTGTTACATACCTCATGAGTCCTCTACTCCTCTGTGTTTCCAGCTTATATATTTATGCCAACCTCGTGGGGTTTACAGACATGTCTCATTTCTACCTCTTTTTGTAATAGGAGTACCAAGGCTAGAAAGAGCATATTCTTAATGGCAATAAATTTTAAGCCTATTGTTATGGTTCATATCTAGATGTCCCCCAAAGCCTCATGCACTCCTAGGTGGGGTTTTTGAGAGGTGATTGAAACATGGAGGTGTAATAGCTCAATGTGATATTAGGAGATGTGCGTGTCACTGGGGTGGGATCTGGAAGGGCATCCTTCTCCGTTTCCTCCCTTCTCTCTCTGCTTCCTGAGTGCCACGATGTGAGCAGCTTTCCTGTGCCCAGGCCTTGCCACTGTGGTGCCGACTGGGCAAGGCCTGGAACTTTTGAAACACAAGCCAAAATAAACCTAAATCACTCCTTTAAGTTGTGGGTGTCAAGTATTTTGTTCCAGTGATGATCAGTGTGACTAGAGCACCTACTGTGAACTGTAACCTATGTGGCTTACATATGGTTAATTCTTAACTCTTTTATGATCTCAAAGAAAGAACAAATTCCATATAAATGAAGTCCCATCTAATTAAATTCCAGATACATTACAATAAATACCTACAATGTATAAATAAAATGAGTTAATAATAAATATATATAATAAAATACATGAATAAATACAAATTCTAGATAAAGTTCCAGGTAAAGTTTTACTTTATCAGAAAAAGCAACTTGAAGTTGAGGTTACTCTGTAGTACAAACAGAGAAGTGAATGGAATCCGGGGGAAAGAAAGGCATGGAGACGCCATCACGGTGCCCAAACTCCCCACTGGTGGTGGCAGGGGCTTGCGCTCTCTGGTCTCCCACCCCTGCGACTGCACTCTGAGCCCTGTGATCTGCCGTTGCTGGCCTTTGCATGGGAGTCTCCATGTCTCCTGAACTCAACATGGCCCTTGCTTGCTGCGATGACATCTGTGAGGGACAACAGTTTCCGGCTTTAGTCGATGCTGCAAAATGGAAGTGGGTTTGAGTCTCTCTGCCATAAGGAGTCACTTTCTCAAGGTAATAAGTGCTGGAGTAGCTTATCTATGTTTATAAATAAAATCCAAACTGTGCACTTAAAATGGTTAAGGTGGTACATTTTATGTAATGTGTGTTACACGATTTTTAAAAACCTGTGTGTTAGCTTTCCATTGCTTTGACAAACTGTCTGAGATAATACACTTATAAAAGTGTGTTTTAGCTCACAGTTTGAGGTTTCAGTGCATGATGGATTGGTTCTGTTGCTTTTAGGCCTGTGGGGAGGCAGCACATCATAGTGGGAGCACGAGGCAGGGCAAAACCATTCACATGATGGCCTGGGAGTGAGGAGAGCAAGCAGGGGGCTGGATTCCATAATCTCCTTCATGGTCTCACCCCCAGTGACCTTGCACCCCCCGTCAGGCCCCTCAAGGTTCTACCACCCTCCAATGGTAACGCCCTGGGCACCAAGCTTTTACTACATGGGCCTCTGGGGGAACATTTCAGATTCAAACTATAGCAACCCAGTTGCTATTCCTTATATGATACAGGTAATTCCTGCTTGTCTATGTCAAGAATGCAGAACTTCAACATAGATCATGGAAAACAGGAAACACCCAGTGGTCCCCTCGTCTGTTCAGGAGGTCATAGTTCTGGCCCTCTAAGAATAGGGCCATGGCTGTGAGTCTGAAGGTCAGTGGTGGCAATGTCCCTTGCAAGTATAACATCGATAGTCTGTAGCATCAGAATGGAGTGTGAAGTCAGAATGGTTTTGACCATAATTTTATTTCAAAAGCTCCAACTGGGCTGGCAGCCCGGAGAAGAGACTACAGAAATGAAGTGGCTTAAAGTCAAGTCTGAGTCTGGCAACTCACAGGCTATGTGACCCTGAGTAAATTACCTCATTTCATGGCATGTTTATTTTCTCTCGTACCTTGAGGGGACAATAATAATCCTTTCCTTAGAGGGTGACTTTAACACTCCAGGGAGTGCACAGCCATGGTAATTAGACTGTTACGTCATCTCAACAATGGTGCTGCTGCTATACATTTGGAAATAAACTACTTTCCAGTGCAGTTTGACACCAAGATATCAAGGAATAAAAGGTTGAAAAGAGGAAAATACTGTATGCATTTCATTGCCTTATTCCTTATGACATTTACTGAATGTCCATTTTTTGATGGACGATGATATCACAATCTGAAGATTGGACTGAGTTGTGAGGTTTTGGTTGTATTAATGACACTCAGAGAAGCATGGTATAGGGAGATCTCTGAATTACGGGCTAGGATTCTATTGGTGTACTTGGGTGAGTGTGTGTATTGAAGTTACCATACATTCAACAATTTTTTAAATGGAAGATCTTTACTGTGGTGTTAAGTGTACCTTGGGAAAATCATTTGACATTCCCAGCACACATCTTCCTCTGGGGTAGTGAGATTCTTTGATCCCTGTGTGGATTGCTAAAGGCTTCACGCTTGGGGATGGCATAGGGAGGTCTGCTCCAAGCTGACTGATTGCAGGTTACAGACTCAAGGTGCAAAGTGTGTAGTGAAAGAACTCAATGGAGTTCTGATCTGAGATCTCCACCCACTGATGGCAGGACATTGAATTTATGTAAAGTCAGTTAATTTCCACTTTTCTGGGTCAGATTAGGGCTCCCCCTTTCTCCTTGGAGTTGCTGCTGCTTGCACAGTGCCCCAGTGTTGGCGTCGGCCCCTGGTCATCTTTCTGTCCTTGTTGGGGTCCGCAGAAGGGCACCTACATACCTTCCCATCTCTGCTCAGCCTTTCACAGCCACCCTCTGTCCTCACCATAAGGCCACTGCAGCTTGCCCTCTGTGGGAGAGTACTAATTTTGGTGCTGATTTTTTCTTCACTGCTTGGCACATATCAGGTCTCAAAGTTTATTTATCGAATCAATAAACTCTTCCTCTTGAGGAGGTTGGTTCAGAAAAGGGTGTGTGGGAAGCCTATGTCTTTCTCCATCGCTCTAGGGCCGTGGGGACCTCAGGGCACCATCTAGGCGTCTCTGCTTGGGCCTCATGTTCCCTTCCCTGTCACTACTGAGCCTTCAAGAGCCTCACTGCCTCCTCAGCTCAGCCGCGCCAAAAGGCTCCGATGTCCTGACTCTCAGATCCCTCAGAGCCGCAGAGGGTCTGTTTTCTCCTTCTGAGTCTTGTCTTTCTGTGTGTCCGTGCACGGGAACCAGAGCCCTTCTCCTCGGGAGGGCACAAGGTAGGGACACAACAGCATCTCAGCTCTTCTTTTTTCTGAATGTTTCTTTCCAAACTTGTGAAATTTTTATTATTAAATCTGTCTCTTCTTCTCTGCTACTTAAATCTGTTGTTTATCTGCCACATCTATTTCAGGAAATTGTCCCATTTAATAAAGACATAGAATTTATGGGATCTAAATCAGGGCTTTTCAAGGTTTTGTGGAGTCATGGACCCTTTAAAGAAAGCATGTATTTCATGGATCCCTTGCCAGGAAAAATGCAAAGAAAATGCACACACTCCTGAGTGTATGTGCTATTTCTGAGGATTTGTGACCTTTTTTTGAAGCTGAAGATTTTATGTCCCTGATCCACTCATCTTTATAATGCATCAAATGGAAATTATACTACCAGAATTCTCAGAACAAAAAGACCCCTTATGACAGACAATATTTGTGTATTATTAATATATGTATATGTATTATATATAAAATATCAGAATCAAAGATATTATAGCAAGTTACAGGAAATATTTCTGGATGTCTTTATTTCAGAGAAACTGAGACCCACAGAGGAGGTGATTTGCCCAGGTCCCTCACTCTGCTGCTGTGTAAAGGACACTGTCCGAGGACCTGTCTCCTGCCACACACGTTCATGTGTGCGACTCGGTCTGCATAGTTCTCTCCAGGCGGGAGAATGTGGTCTCAGGTCAGACAAATGAGGCCTGACTATAGCAATCTAGGTTCCTTGGACCAGCTACTTGGTCTGTGAAGTTGTCGTTTCCTTTTATGAAAGAACTAAAACAACCCTACCCCCATTTTCCCTCCTCCCTCCCTCCCTCTCTCCCCTGCTGAGGCATCAGTAGATTAGGGGTTCCAGGGTCCCAGTCCTTGCAGAAAGTGAGATGTTGGGGGCGGGACCTTGAAAGGACCTGGGTCAGGTGTGAGAGCAGAGAGCAGACAGGTGCGGAGAGTCTTCTGCAGGCCGAAGGCCCTCGGGCTCTTGAGAAGAACGAACAGTGTCCAGCTATGGCCTGGCTAGGAAGCTGAGCAACAGGACAGGGAATTTGGGGTCTAAGTCTGGCTCCTTTTTAAGCAGTGCAGAGGTCAGGAATGTGATGCTTGATGTCTTCAACGGTGTACATGTCAGGAGGGCCTAGGAGGCCACGAGATGGATGGTGGGATGTGTTCTGAAAAAGCGTGATACTTTACATCATAGCTGTGCTTCAGAGGCCAGAATGCTTTTTGGAGGGGCAGCTTTTCCATCAGTAAATGGTGTTAATAATGCCCATGTGATAGCTTTGTTAGGGAAGGTGAAATGACATCATGCATTTTAGTTGGGAGCTTTTTATAGGCCCCAATTCATCCTCGATCATACAGGAAAAATATAATTCCTGATCTGTTAGATGTGAAATGTGCCAAGCTCATGGTCCTACAACATGGAGGAATGGAGTTGTGAACCAGAGGAAGAAGTTAGGAGAGTTTTATTGGAAATAAGGGGAAGAAGAGCTCCTGGATTTCCAGGAGGGGTCTCAAATGGGGTGGCCAGTGAGGGTCAGGGATAATTTATACAGCAAAGTCACAACATGAATACAATGTGAGTCAAATGACAAGCACCCTATAGGATTACAAGCATAGCCGCTTAGCTAATATTAATCCAGTAGGGAAACAAGTCACATAGCAGGGGTACACGGAAAGAGCAAAGGTGTTTTTGGGAAGGGATGGGTCCAGACACCATCTGGGTGTCTGATGCCTAGCTGGACTTCTGGGACCAGGTGGCGCTAATTACCGTATAATTTCAAGTTACTGTTTGTCCCATGGGGAGGTATGTAGGTCTGGTCCCTGTGCCTTTGTCTTGAGCCTGGCCTTCTTCAGGTGCACCTCCAGCCACAATTGTGATGTCTTTATTTTTTCGTGCCGACTTCCTTGAGGGCCAAGTCCCTCTCTGACTATATATTAGTTTCTATCTAACTTAGTTGCCTATGATATTGGGACTTAATTATTCAGTTCAAATGATGTTTATCTTCAGTGCACCTTCAAAACTTGCAAGAAAGTAATGCTTTCCACTAGGCTTTCATCTGTCAATTGCCCAATTACTCCAGTAACTAGGAACAAGCTCAGTGGGATCATCTCTTTAAAAGAGGGGCTTCCCAAGAGTGGATGGCACTGTGCAAGTATGCTATCCAGTTTGGGTTAGAATCAAATTTGGGAGCCATTATCTTGAAGAACTCACTGGTCTGCAATTGTCTATATTTTCTCATGACCTAAATTTCCAAACTGAGTAGTGGTTTTTCCAGTTACCTGCCAACATCTGCTGTTTGAATGCCACTCGGCAATTATCATTAGTACTCTAATTTAGGTGAACAAAACACAGATGAATTCCTTTAAAATTTTTCATTAATGCAAATAGGTTTCTGGAGTTGAATAACATGGCCTTGTTTTGGGCACCGATTTGTGGGTGGACATCGTGAAATGTCATTTCCAATAGCCGGTTTGTTTTTTCTAGAGCCTTGACCCACAAGCAAAGTCTCTGCTTCTCCTTTCGGTGAAGGAGACAATGAAAATGACACTTTGTGCTCTTGCTTGCTTTTGTGTACCACATTTGGACAAATTGAAAGCCATGTGAAAAGCAGCAGTTAGAACTTTTGAAGGCGCGTTGAAGATAAGCATCATTGGAATTGTCAAGTCTGTCTTCACAGTAGAGGAGAAATTGTGAGCAGCACAGACAGAAAACTGGGGCAAACAGGTGAAAGAACACAGTGTGACTGAGTCACATCCTCGCTCCCTTCAGAGTCTCATGTGACAGTATGAGGACAAAGAGGAGGACAGGCAGGAGTCTTCTGGCTGGATCCCTTGTTCTGGCTTGAGATTCTGGGCTAATATTTTTATAATTCCCAGAGCATCCCTCCCACAAATAAACAGCTCGTAAATGAAGATTATGTATCAGCACACATTGTGTTTCAGTAATTGTTTCTAATATCAAACACAGTTGAGTCCGTCACACCCATCTTTGGAGCTATGGAGTGTCTATGGTGCGTTGCCGCCATCTTTGTGTTAGTCGCATCCGCTCCCTCAGCAGGTGGCCCAGGGCAGCTGTGGCAGAATTGAAGGTGGGGCGGGGTGTGTTCTACGAAGGCCATTAGGCAAAATTGGGGTGTGTGTCAGGGGTGGGGAAGCAGTAGGAGAGTGACAGTGGAGATCACAAAAGCCAGGGAATGGGGCCTCAAGGGGTCTCCAGGGTAAACGGCTGGAGAAACTTGTACAGAAATCTCAGGATCGGGACAGCTGGGACTGAGCACTGGCTGTGGAGACATCACGGGCTCCCAGTGGGGAGGTGGCTGAGTCCATGGCTGTGCTGAGAGCCACAGTGGGAGCGTGGTCCTTCCTAGGTCACAGCAGCTGCAAAGTGGACAATTCTGCACGCTCAGGCTTGGGGCAGCCTGCTGAGGCTTTGCGCTCTTGACTTGCTTTGTAAGGGTTTCCTCGCTGTATCCACATGGAAGCCTGCTGGAGAGCACTCAGAAGAGCGAGCTGTGAGATCAAGGGCATCTCCAAGGCATCTTATCATCCAGTGACTCATGCCCTGCAGGTGGCCAGCAGTTGCCTTTTTACCAACACGTGCTTCGCTCGTGTTGCATGCAGGGCTGTCCTTCTCCTTTCTTCTCAGTCATCCATCATGCATCATCCTCCCTTGTGTCTTTTGCTAAAGCAACCCACTAAGAGTCTGGGCTATGGGGCTTGACTGCCTGGGCGAGAGTCCTGGATCTGCCTTACCCACTGGCTCTGTAACCTCGGGCAAGTGATTTAACCTCTCTGTGCCATTGCTTGGGTGTCTGTAACATGGCGATAACAAGAGCACCTAACTCACTGGGCTGTTATTAGGAATGCAAGAGATAACATTTATATGACCTTAGAATAGAGCCTGGCAGACAATAAGGTGTAGGAGTATTAAATAAATGCCACCCAATAGCGTCTGATGACATTGCCAGGGTTTGGATTGTTTGAAGTATAATCACACACACAACTGGCAATATCAGCTGTCACTTCTCCAGGAGAAATGTGGGGGTCCAGGGCTACAAATGTGAGTTCAGCCAGGTGGTGAAACTACGTTCGTTTATCATACGGTGCCAGGATTCAGGGCTGCATTTCCACCAGCCATTTTATCCTGGCTCCTGTTTTTAAGCCTGTCTGCTTCTAACCCTTTTCAAATCTAGAATTTGTCTGGATGATCTTGCGGGAGTGATCCTTACTTCCTCCCACAATACTTTATTCTAATTGCTCAGGCTTTTTTTTGAGTCAGTGATGCTAAGCAACACTGAACCTTTTTCCTCTTTTCTGTTATTTTCTCTTCTCTCTGTCCTGCTCAGAAAGAACACTCTTTGAACCAGACACAGCAGCCGACAAAGGCAAATGACAAAGGAGAAGGAGAAGGCAGTCAAAAGGGTGGAATGTCCCCAAAACTAAGTAGTCCTGGGTGCAGCAGCAGCCTGCTAAGTGAGGACCAGAGCAGTCTAGGGTCTGTGGATTGGAGGAGGTGGGCAAGCGCTTGACTGCGCCCTCACTTTGGTGGTTCCTAGTTTCTCAGCTCATCTTCTCTGTGCATCTGCTCTCGTTTTCCATTCCTTGGTGTGAACAGGAGGGGGATGATAAGTGGCTTTTCTGGTATGGCCCTGAGTCTAGAAGACCCTAGAACTCGACTGGTAGAATGTCAGATAAAAGGTCATTTGATGAGTTTCCCTTGAGCAGTAGTTCTTGAATATTTTCACTCTCAGGACTCTTTTGTGCTCTTAAAAATATTGTCTAAAGTACTTTTGTTTATATGGGTTACATCTGCTGCTATTTACCATAGCAAAAATTAACAGTGAATAACTTTAAATTATTTATTATTTTAAAATAACAATACTACACTGTTTTCATGTTAACGTAAGTAACATTTTAATGAAATACTTTTTTAAGAAAACAAAAAACATAGAACAATAATGTTGTTTTATAGTTTAGTAAATCTTTTGAATGTCTATCTTAAGGGAAGGCAGGCAGATTCGCATAGCAACTTCTCCACTATGCTGGCTACAGTTTATTTGGTTGAAGAATATGAAGAAAACCCAGCTTCTTGTAGGATATCTAGTTGGAAAAGGAGAAATGTTTTAACCTTCTTGGAGAATTGTGGATGATCTCTGACATTACACTAAAATTACATGCAAGCTTGTTTCTTAAAGGTTTGTTAGAATGGGGCTCTGAAATTTCAGTGTAATTGTTCTACTGTTCCATTAAAATCTAGTGCACTTTGAATTTATCTTATACACTAACGTCATCTTCATGTATAGATTGTTTCGAAAATAATAGTACCCTGGGAAGGCAGATCTTCTAACTAACATCAACTTGAATTTTGTTAGCAATGTCTGTAAGTTTTTTTTTTTACCTTATCAGGCTGATGACGACATCTCTCTTTTATTTTTTATGTTTATTAGTACGTATTTGCAGTACATAATGATTACATCCATCACAGGGAGTTGATACGTGAACATAACACATTGTAATTCTTTTCTCATCCTCTTCTCCTCCCCTCCCTCATCCCTTCATCTCTTGGTTCAACTTCCCTTTTGCAAAAGACCTGTCTCCTTGTTTCCTATTATCTTTTGTTTTGCTTTTTATTTATATTTTGGTTTTTTTTATTGGTACTTGTTTGCATTACATAATAATAGTTACATTCCTCGTGGGAAGTTTATACGACACATCTTAATTCTTTTTTCATCTCCTTCCCCTCTCCTCCCCACTTCTCCTTCCCCCTCCATCCATCTCTTGGTCCCCTTACCATTTGCAAAACACCCATCTCTCTATTTCTGATTATCTGTCTCTTATTGTGCTCTTTATTTATATTTTGGAATATTTAAGCTTTTGTGTTGGATTTATTTCACTTAAAATTGTGATCTAAGGGGTTGGGGATTTAGCTCAAGTGGCTGATACTTGCCTAGCAAGTACAAGGCCCTGAGTTCTATCCCCAGCACTCTCCCCCTCCAAAAATTATGGTCTCAATGTGCATCTATTTTCCTACAAATAACTCAAGTTTACCCATCTTTACGGCAGAGTAGTACTCCATTGTGTATAAATATCACATTTTCTGTATCCATTTATCTGTGGATAGCCATATAAGCTGCTTCCAAGATTTAGATATTATGAATTGTGCTGCTATAAAGATGAGTATGTATGTATCACTAGTATGGTGTCTTCAATTCTTTCAAGAGGATACTGGGCCAAATGGAATTTCCATTTCTAGTTTTTTGAGGAATCTCCATATTGATTTCCATTACAGTTGGACTAGTTTACATTCCAACCAACAGTGAAGAAGAGTTCCTTTTTCCTCGAAGCCTTACCAGCCTTTGTTATTATCTGATTTCTTGATAATAGCCATTCCTTCTGAAGTAAGAGGGAATCTCAGTGTTGTTTTAATTTGCATTTCTATAATGGCCAGGGATGTTGAACATTTTTTCACATATTTATTGACTATCTGTACCTCTTCTCAGAGAAGTGTTTATTCATTTCAGATTCCCATTTTCAATTGGGTCTTTTATTTGGTAAGGGGTCAAATTTTTCTGAGTTTTTTAAAATGTTCTAGATTTTAGTCCTCTGTCCAAGGTGTAGCTGGCAAAAATATTTTCCCATTTAAGTAGATTGTCTCTTTACTCTGTTGGTTGTTTCCATTGCTGAGCAGAAGATTTCTAATTGATATAACACCATTTGTTGATTTTTGATGTTGTGTCTTGTGCAGTTGGGGTTCTGTTCAGAAAGTCCTTGCTCAAACCTAGTTTTATCTTCCAGCGGATTAAGTATTTCTATTTTAACATTTAGTTTTTTTATACATTTAGATTTTGGTTTGCTACTTGGTGAGAGATGAGTGTCTAGATTCAATGTTCTGCACATGTATAGCCAGCAGCATGTTTTAAAGAGACTATTTTTCTTCTAGTGTCTGTTTTTGGCCGTCTCGTTAAAGATCGGATAGCCACATGGGCCAGGGGTTGTGTCTGCATCCTCTGTTCTGTTCCATTGATCCACATATCTGTCTTCAGGCCAACACCATGCCATTTTTACCACTGGTAGCTTTGTAAAAATCTTGAAATCCACAATGTGATGTTGTCTTCTTTGGTTTTGTTACCCAGGATTGCTTTTGGTTCTCTTCTAGCTCCAATATGAATTTTAGGACTGTTTTCTCTAGTCCTGTGAGGAATGCTGTTGGTATTTTGACTGAGATTCTATTAAATCTATATATCAGTTTTGGAAGTTGTGGCTATTTTGACAATATTGGTTCTGCTGACCCAGGAACAAGGCGTATCTTTCCATTTTCTGATGTCCTCTTCAATCTCCTTTTTAAGAATATTATAGTTTTTGCTGTATGGGTCTTTTCCTTCCTTGTTTAGGTTAATTCATAACTCTTTTTTGGAAGCTATTGTGAATGGTATTGTTTTTATAATTTCTTTCTCAGTGAGTTCGCATTTGTTTAAAGGAACACTTTTTGAATGTTGCTTTTATACCTTGCTACATTTCTGAATTTGGTGATTAATTCCAGGGGTCTTTTGGTGAAATTTTTTGGGTCATATAAGTTGAGAATCATGTCATCCACAAATAATGATAGTTTGACTTCTTTCTTTCCTATATGTATTCCTTTTATTTCTTTCTCTTACTGATTGCCTTGACAATATTTTGAGTACTTTATTGAACAGGAGTGGTGATACTGGCCATCCTTGTCTTGTTCGTGATTTTAGGGTGAAAGCTTTTAGCTTTTCCCCATTTAATATGAAGTTGGAAGTTTGAGGAAGATTGGTGTTAGACTTTTCCTAAAGTTCTTGTAGAAGTCAGTGGTGAATTTATAGGATCCTGGGCTTTTCTTATGTGGTAGGTTTTTTATTATTACTTCAATTTCATTGCCTGTTAATTGGATTTTCAGAGTTTTTATATCTTTTTGGTTCAGTGTTGGTAATTTATATGTATATAAAAATCTATCCATTTCTTCTGGATTCTCCAATTTATTGGAATACAGGTTTTTGAAGTTGTTACTAATAATTTTTAGATTTTTTTCTTTTTTTTGGTGCTGGGGATTGAACTCAGGGCTTTGTGCTTGCAAGGCAAGCACTCTAACCACTTCCTATTGTCTTCTTAATAATTTATATGCTGATTATATGTTGAGATAATATTTTGATTATACAATTATTTAAAGTATAATGCTAAAATAATTCCATCTGTTTCTTTTGTGTTGTAATATGTGGCTGCTAGAAAATTTTAAATTACATGCATGGTTTGTGTTATATTTCTATCGAAAAACAATCATCTAGAAAACAGTAGCATTCAATTATATATATTAGGTTTTGAAATGCTCCATTAAAATGGATTAAAAATCCTCTCAGTTTGCATGTACAGCCTTTGTTAGCTTACTAGTATATTTAAATTGTTTGCTCAGGCATGGCCATTCTTGTATAATAAATCAGTTGTACATTTTAAAATTGTAATAAATTTCTTTTAAGATTCTGTGCTCTCACTTATTCCAAATCCACCTAGTTTTTTTTTTTTTTAAACACTTTCTAACTTTGTCAAGGTGAACTTGCTTAATATAGATAAAATATAAATACTTTCTTTGGTGGCATTTAGTCATACATATGATTTAACTAATTCTCTACTTTGTTTGCCTTCCTCATGCTCTCAGACAGAATGAGAAAAGGAGTTGTGGTTTCAACTCCAGCTAAAGTAGTGGTCAAGTAGGCTTTACTTGCATCTGTATGTAAGCATTCAGTGAGGCTATTTCAGGCATCTTTTCAATTTTATTTGAATGCCCCCCTTTTTTTTTCTCTTGAGAAGGGCAAAGGAAGAAATTAAAATCTACCAAGTGATGAATAAATTTGGGGACTGTGTAACCCAGAGCAGAAGAATCTGCTCCTAAGATTTATGCCAATATAGTTTGGTACCAGGGTTTTGGTTTTGTCGTACACTCAGAAGATACAATGAGCACTGCCAGTTAAATCTATGAGCATTGCTGGTCCAGACTCGATAAGGAAGACCATTCCGGACGAGAGGGCATTTACTCTCAACCCTTTTATCTTACTTTACAAGTAGCTGTTCATCACCCTTTTGCTGCAGAAGGCTAACTAAAGGGAGCATGAGAACTGGCAACAATCCCAGGAGTAGTGGGATGGAGGGAGCCTCAACGTAGATGGGGGGAGACCAGCTGTTTGGATGCTTCCAGCTTGCTTTTTAATTATCAGGACTACAGGATTCCAGTACTATACAGTAATTCCTAATCAGAGGAGGTAAGAGGAAGTATTTGGAAAGTATTTACATTCATTAAAAGAATCACAGATTTAAAAACCTCAAAAGAGATACAGCTCTCTGGTTTTTGCTGAGTGTAACAGCTAAAGGAATAATGTCAAAGTTATGTCAAACTCTAAGATGAAAAAGTCCCATAGAGCCAGAACTCCTGGTAGCTTACAGCTCTAGCAGACAGTCATACTGACAGCTCTCAGCAAGTTGGTAGGAGCTGAGTCATTATCTATACTTGTGCCTTGTGCATAGTCAATGCCTATGTCCGAGGCCATCAGGAGGTGGCCAGGGGAAGTCATCTAGACACCTTAAGGCACGATATGGTCTGGTGGCTCCTCTTGCTCCTGTCTCCATTCTTGGTGGCAACACTGAGGAAGCAAGATATTAGGAGATATTGATGTGGAGGAAGAGGACTTGGCGATCTGAGGGCTGTTTTAAGCTAGGGGTTGGACAATGGGCTGTGAACCATGTTTGTCTTAAATAGGGCCGAGGTCGAGCTGGAGAAACAAGTAGCCAGGAGTTTCAGAGATAATGTGGCAGTGCCTTCAGCGGCAAATGGGAAAAACTGTGTAGCGTCTTCTAACATTTGAAATCTGTGATCACTCCTTCTCTTGATACCTTTTCATGTCTTCATTTCAAAGATCCTTTCAAATGAAGATCTAGTCTATGTCTAAAAGCCATAGAGAGCTTTCCAAATGACTGCACGGTAGCAACGTGGTGAACATGTCTATTTACTCAGGTGCTCATATTGCCCTTAGTGAATGAACAGTTTCTTTGAATTGCCTCTCTCTTTCTCTCCTTTTTTTCTTTTGTACTTTAGAAACCTCTGTGCTTCTTGCTTAAAGGACATTGGGTGAACTACCTATTATTTAAATTATCCTTCCCAAATCAAAGTCCTCATGCCTTGGGTAATTCTGAGTTGAGAAGATAAGACAAAAAGTCAATTTCTTATTTGCACATAGTGTCTTGACACCTTATTAAAACAATTGAGAATTATTAACATAATCTTTTCAAATTATAGAGTATACATCTCATAGTTTTAGTCCTTAATGTGAAATAAAAATGAGTGCTAAATAGGGGTTTTGGCTATAATACCAGTGTAGAGGTCCCCAGGGATATTCATTATACATTAATAAAGCAATAACTTAAGAGAATTTTGTTATTGTGGTGAATTTTGGCATAGTATTATTGCTTTAGAGGAAATTTAGTTCTAAAAAATCTCATTTCCCTTTCACATATCTGAAAGTATGTTGAGACTTACTGCTTTTTTTCCCTTAAGAATTGGTTATCTGCTTTTAATTATTACCATTACAAACTTTATCTCTAAAAATTTATTCTTTATCTATACCTTGGTATATCTGTCCTTGAACTGTCCAGCCCTTGGAAGTTTCCTTCCCCTTTAACATCTAAACATAAGCTGGTCCCCTTCCCAAAGGTCCTAATATGGTCTTAGGTTTCTTCCCCTCTCGTTCTTGCTTGCCCTTTCTTGTCCCCTCTTGCTTCAGTTACTTTCTGGCTGTTTGTGGCCATCATCTCTGCTCATGTACAGTGTTGCTGTGTCTGTAGGCTACTGAAAATTTCTCTAGTCCATTTTGTCCTCACTGTTCATTTTGCCCCTGTCCTCTTAGCCTGCAAAACAGAGGTAAAGAGACACACAGTGCTATGCAGGTGGAGAGGTGACACAGAAGAATTGTAACCCAGAACAGGAAACAGCTCATGCTGTCTTCTCATAGCCACTCTCCATCCCTGTAGAGTCCTCACCTACTGCCTGCCCATGTCAGCCTCCTGCTGTGTTGCTGACTTGCACCTTCCAAGTGAGGGCTGGGAGGAATCTAGAGGGTGTCAGGATGGGAAGTGTGCCTCCTGACTCAGGCCTCCACGGAACACCTGGGCGCCACATTCCCTGATTACAGGCCTGTTACCAGGAGCCCCAAATCCCCTACCTCATAATCATCTCTATAGAGAATCATTCTGCCCACCACAGAGGTAACTTTTTCTGTATTTAACCATAATAGAATAGAATACAAGCAGAAGCATCTGCTTTTGGATAACTTCATCAAAGTTCTAGACAAGCTTCTGTGCATATGAACAAAACTGATCTTGTCTCCCAGGACAATGATAATGTCTGTCAGGGACACATTTCAGCTACTAGCCTGGGTGCATAAATGAGTAGAGTTTTAAAAACAATACATATTGGGGGGTTGGCTATGTGTTAGTTAGCTTTCTGTTGCTGTGACAAAGTACCTCATATAAACAATTTAAGGGAGGAAAGGTTTATTTGGCTCACCAGGTCAGAGGTTTCAGTCCACAGTAATTGGCTCCATTGCTTCTGGGCTTGTTGTGAGGCAGGAGTATCTTGGCAAGGAGCACAGGGTCGAGCAGAGCTGCTCACTGTGTGGGAGGCAGGGAAACGGAGGGTAAGAGAGCCTGAGTAAAAGGAGCTGGAGACCAGATATGGTTGGTAAGATCAAAGTCCCATGACCCCCTCCCAACTAGGCCCCCACCTCCTCTTCCTGTCACCTCTCAATAATGTAATCAATGTATCAGCACATCTGTGGATTAATCCACTAATTAAATTAGAGCTCTTGTGGTCTAATCGCTTTCCAATCACTTCCCAAAAGCTTCTTAGCTGGCTCTGAGGGGGACGTTTTATGTCTAAACCACAGCACCTACTTACCTTCCTATCCATGTGGTAGAAGCATGCATATATATTTTTATAAATATGGTAAGGAATTCCTATAATGGTAGACATTGTTCCTTGCAGCTTGTAATATGCATTAATAGTTATGAAGTGTATTCTTCACCTGTGCTAAGGAGTATGGCACAAGCTAAATGAATTGGGGTCAAAAGATAAATTGTTGACATCAAAGTTAACTTGGATAATAGTGATCAAACAATTACACTTAGTGAAAGAAAGACAGGAAAGAAAAGAAGTAAAGCCAGAAATGATCCAGAAAACTGACTATTGTCAACATTCTCTGGAGATACTTCAGAATGTGTTTTTTGAGAAAGGTCATACAGTGTGATCAGAATCCTTAAACAGAGGCTCTACCATTGATCAACTTCCCAATTTTGGGAAAGTGACTTAATTTCTCTGAGCTCCATATCCTTCATCAGAAATGAGGTTGATGATGACAGTAACACTTGCCTTGTGTTTATTTCGAGGCGTATGTAAGATAATCCCAGTAAACCTCACAGTGCTGCATATAGACAAACACCTAGATAATTTTGTCAATTCCAGGTGCTACATCTTGGGCCTTAAGTATCCTCAAAGGCCCCTGTGAGAGCTCACTGCCATTTTGGCCCTTAGAGTGAGGCGGTGAGAACTTTGAGCGTGGGGTCTGGTGGAGGCTTTCAGGCCAGCGGGGCCGTGAATCCCCTTGAGGGGGATTGTGGTAGCCAGGGACTGTGCTCTTTTCTCTCTTTTGCTTTCTGGTCATGGAGTGAGCAGTTGTGCTCCTCTACACACTCCCTGCCATTGCTGTCTGGCACCCTTACCAGAAGCCTAAACACAGTGGATTGGCCTGACCATGGACTGGAACCTCTGAACTGTAAGCTAAAACAGAAGGTGATTATGTCAGGTAGTTGTTATGGTGACAGCAAGCTGACTAACAGGCTGTCTTTTCAGAACGCCTATTTCTTGATTTTCTTCAAGCTCACATGTTTCCCCATGTCACCAATCGGTGACCTTTTCAAATTTCATGGAAGTTTTAGTCTTCCATTTGGAAAGCAGCCTTTTTCTTTGGCCTGAGGACTTCTTGAGCCAGTTTCGGTAATTCTGCTTTCTTGTCTTTCTAAATATGTTGTGACTTTGCTTAGGGGAAAAATACATCTTGGTCAATATAAAAATCTCGTTTCATTAGTTTATCACTGGTCTACATTTTCTGGCTCCAGACCGTGACTCGACTCACTGCCAAACCTCATCTTTTCCATGAATGGCCTAAAAGCTGACTTTGCTTTGGAGGTTATTTTGTAAGGGAGGGAGGGAAAGGAGATGAAAAATGGAATTAAGATGTTTTATGGACATGTACCAACTTCTCATGAAGAATACAAACATTGTATACTACACATGTGTACTAATAAACTAAAATAATAAAAAAAAGAAACCAAACCTCCTTCCATGTGAGATTCTGGTTCTGGAGATTCACAAAGAACAGCAGATCAACCTTGGGTGGACTCGCTGACTGGGCCCAGGTGGTCCATACCTGAGCCCTGCACCTCCGTGGTGAGTCAACTCCAAGAAAGGTGACAGCCATTCAACTTTGGACACTCCAGAAACTTTGGCCACAGCTGCAGGTGGAAAAGTTTCAAAGTCAAACATAATCAGTTTGTTTGCATTTTTATTTGTGTTTGTTTGTATTTTTATTTGTGTTTGTTTGCATATACAATTTATGTGAGAATAAATTAGTATAATTTGCTATTTTCTCTGGCTGCTTAGCACATTCCTTTTCCTAGAATCCTGGTGAGAGATTGGCTTTCCCACATTGGAGAAGCCAGCCCTCATTGCGGCTGTGTGCAGGGAAGTCACTGTATCAGCAGGAGTCTCCAGAAAGTAGAATGAACAGGCATCTTTCATCTGAAAAATCTCAAATCTGAAATGCTCCAAAATACAAAATTTGTGAACAATGATATATAACATGTGGAAAACTCCGCATCATGAAATTTTGTTTCATGCACAAAATTATTTAAAATACTGTATAATATTTCATTTAGGCTGTGTATATGAGGTATATATGAAACTAATGACTTTCATGTTGAACCTTTGGTCCCATCCTCAAGGTATTTTATTATGTATGTACAAATTTTTCCAGATTTTCCCTTCTCCCAACAAAAAAGAATCCAAAAATAGTTCTAGTGCCAAGCATTTTGGATAAGGGCGACACAAACTATAGTTATACATGTATGTATATTTGAAGGAATAGTTTTATGTGATTGTGGAGGCTGGGGTGGTGGACTTACTGTGGTCAACTTGAGCAGGAATGAGCGTAGAGGATCCACCTGAGGATTGTTGCCAACATAACATAAAGGAGAACGGGAGCAGAAGACAGGGGCCGGCTGTTTCCCAGGAGAAGCTCTGCTGTAGCTGGTTCTCTTGAAGGCAACTCAGCCATTTTCGTCACAGAAGGAGCTTGGGGTCTTGCTGTCGTTGGGGATGGCCGCTATTCGTTTTGGGGAGCTCTGGTCTTTGTTTCTGCTGTGAATGTCATATCCTGGTTCCAGTATAGATTTCTTCAGCCCTTTAGTGCAGGCACAGATGTACATGGGACAGTGCCGTGGGCTCCCTGCCCTGGGTTGGATCTTTTGGGTCTCCAGTGCATAGACAGGCATTCCACACTCTTCCTGCATTTGACTTGTGTGTGAGAATGTTGTAACTTGTATCTGTCCTGTATTAAATCTGCTCTCTTGCAAACCATTGACTCTAGAAAAGTTACTAATACTGCTGGCAGATATGAATATAAAATCCACAGGCTGGCTGGAGATTCAGGTAAGATTTGAGGGCAGAATTTCTTTCCTATTTAGGGGAACTTAGTTTTCGTTTTGTTTTGTTTTGGTACTGGGGATTGAACCCAGGACCTTTGCATTGAGCTATATTCTCAGCCCTTTAATTTTTTTTTTTTTGAGATAAATTCCTCCTAAGTCACTTAGTTGCCCAGGCTGTGCCTGAACTCGTGGTGTTGCAGGCTCAGGCTCCCAGTGTGCTGGGATTATAGGTGTGCACCACCACACTAGGTTTACTCTTTGCTTTGAAAACCTTCAAGAGATTGGTTGAGGTCCACCCACATTACGGAGGGCAATGTGCTTTTCCCAAGCTTTATTGATTAAAATGTGAATCACATCTAAAAAATACTTTTCAGAGCCACATCTAGACTGGTGTTTGACCAAACAACTGGGTTCTGCAATCCGACCAACTGACATCAAATTAGCCATCACAGTGCTCTGCATTCCCTCCATTAGAAGCACCAGAGCCAGACTTTGGCTCTGGAGCTAGTGTCCTAAAGAAGCCAGGGCTGCTGGGACTCCCTCCAGGTGAGGACAGCAGAATGGGCAGTGTCCACTCCCAAGTGCATCCTGTAGGGCAGGTATGGTTTCCAGTGATGGTTCCAGAACCTGGTACTTAGGATGGTAACTAGAAAGCCAGTGGCAGCAGGGGGCTGGGCTCAGCTCACAGTATAATTTTGGACTTGTTGTTTGACCAGTTGCTGGTTTTCCAGGCCCCAAGAATTACTTTTGGATCTTGCAAAATCCTTTACTAAATTCCTTGAGAATCAACCGAAGTCATTTCTGTGGTTTTAATCTGATTTAGGGGATCATAAGAAAGTGCGTCTGAAAACTGCTTGTGAGCTGTTTAACTTGCTTCAGTGGGTGTGTAGTGTACCGGCCAGGAGAGGCAGTTCAGCAGCGGAGGGAAGAAATGGTATCTGTAAAGACAGAATTGTAAGCTGATGGAAAGGCGACTGGAGCGAGCCGTGCTAGAATGGAAAGGTCAAGGGGCAGATAGACCAGGTCCCAGGGAGCATTTTATGATTAAAATGTAGACAGGAGTCTGGTGTCTGATTGCCAATCCATGAGAGAACTACACATCCTCTAGACTTCTTCTTGATTCAGGAAAGGTTACCTCCTACGCCGAGAGCAAGTTTTACAACCATTCCATCAAGAGCGGAAAGGCGATTCCAGCATATAGAATCTGCGTGTGGTGCTGGCTCCTGCATGAAGCAGATGTGATTTCTGGATAAAGAATTCAGGGTGGGGGAGACTCTCTTAAAACTGATTAGCTGGGTATTTCCAGTGCCCTTGAAGTATACACAAGATAATTTGTTCTCCCTGCAGATATATTTTTCTTCAGATTGCTCTAGTTAGTTAGTCCTTTAGCTACTTATACTGCAACATTCACGTGGCCCTGATATACAATGAGATATTTTTTGTGAGTTTACCAGAATTTTCAAGGTAAATCTTTCAGATGCCCCCAAAAGGACCCTGGGAGACAACAGCAATAGAGTGATTGCCATGCCCCGGGTGGCTTGGCAACTTTATAATTGCATGTGGCTATGCAAAACCTTGTAGTTGGTCTTCCTCCTGATTTCTGTAGCCAAATTTATTTTTTCATTTGTAGAGTCACCTAGAGAAAAGGCTGGACCTACAAGCCTACAGTGAGTCTATAGTTACATGTTAACATGTCTATTATTGCCTGAGCTTGGTGGATGTGCTTCATTCCTATACAAGAATTGAGAATTGATTTAGGAAAAAATTAGCTCAAACTTATCTCAAGAAACAATATGTAAAGACAGGAGTCTGGTGTCTAAATTGTGATGATTAGTTAAATAAAACTTTTTAAAATGAGAAAAAAGGAGACTTAAAGGCAGTGTACCAACAAGGAATCCTTGAGAACAGACAAGGGGGCCACAGGAAGGAGTTTGGCGGCAGCAGCAGGGCTGTGGTGGGGCTGGAACAGCCCTTCCTGGCAGTGTTGTGGATCCAGGTGAGTGCAGGGACTGTCGCTGTGGTGGCTCCATTGCAGCAGATGAAAGAAGGTCGTCAGCTGTGTTTCCACTGAGCAGAGATGGTGAAGAAAGTGGGGGAAGGAGAGAGATGGTAGCGCTACAGTAGCAGGGGTGGGATAAAGATGTGACTGCACAAAGAAGGAACTAAAGCTAGCAGGGTTCTTAGACTGGGTTAGGTTAAAGGAGTCAGCAATCTGGAGGCTGTAATGAGGTAAACAAAAATAGGTGTGATGGAAATAATGGCATGATCACCCTGGAGGTGAAGTCCACATGGATGGAGGGAGGGATGTTTCGATGTACACTTTCATAGAAAGATACTACCGGGGTGACGATTCTGAGTCCATGAAGATGAGCAAAGTGGTGGGGAACAGGAAGACAGAGTGCTGAGAGCCAGCTGGTGGTATGGCTGCCCTCAGCGTGATGATGGATGAGCTGGGGTGGAGAGAAAGTTCTTTGGGGTAGAAAGAGGAGGTGGTTGAGCTGAATGGAAGGAAGTTAAAAGAAACAAGGCTTTTCACTGAGGGCGGGGGAGTCCCAGCCTGGGAGAAGAATGAGGACAGAGAATAGTCCTGGCCCTTCCTGGCTTTGAGCTTTATGCAGCTCTGGAGTACAAGCAGAAACAATCCGGGAAACATGAGTTTCAGTGGAAAAGGAGGGGACAGGAGAACAATGGACAATAGACTCACCTGGGTACATTTGTTGTAGAACAGGAAAGGATCTTGGAGGGGGTAGCAGAGGAATATTGAGTTAGGAATAGAAAATTCAGGACTTCTGAAACTGATAGAACTTATGCTCGGAGAATCTGGCAGGAATCATAAAAATTATTAATGCCTCTACTGTCCAATGACGGTTAATTTTATGTTAAATTGACTAATCATGGTATCTAGTTTTTGGCCAACTATTAGACTTGATGTTGATGTGAATGTGTTCTTTTCTGTAGGATTAACATTTAAATCGGTAGCATTTGAGGAAAACAGGTTACCCTCCATAACACTAGTGGGCCTCATTCATTCAGTTGGGCCTCATTCATTCAGTTAAAAACCTTAAGAGAAGGATGGAGGTCCCCTGAGAAAGAGGTGATTCTGTCTCCAGATGGCCTTTGGACCGGAGCTTCTCCACGGATTCTCCCACCTGCCGCTCTGCCCTGAGGATTTGGGATGAGCAGCTCCCACAATTCTATAAGCCATTTTCACGAAATATCTTTTTCAGTCTACGCATTGTATCGATCTTGATTCTCTGGGGAACCCTAATGATGCACATGCTTGCTAATTTTTCGTCATTTTTGTAAGTGCTTTGCAGTTACTATTTCGTCTCATCATGCATTCCCAGGATCTGGGAATTTCTGGGATTGGTGGTGAGTGGGAGGTCGCAGGCCTCTGTGGAAGAGGCTAACAGCAGCCCAGGTGGATTCCTAGCTTGGGCCTGAGGAACTCAGACTAATTAGAAGTGTCTGAGTCTCTTGGCTGGAATTAGATGCTGCATTCAATTATATACATCTCTAAGGTGATAATGTCTAGGGAAATATGGAATCCTTGCCTTGGGAAATAGGAGGATGTCTCCTCACTTTAAAAGGAAATTATGACATAAAGTGGAAATTGAAAGTCCAAGCACTGATTCTGTTAGAAATCATTCATTCTACGGACTGTTAATAAGCAGTGAAGCCAGGTTGTTAGAGCATGTGCACACATCTAAGTATTGCAGGTTGAAATGTGCATGTATAACCATAATCAAGTGTTAGTTTCCAAACGGCAAGCAAAATAAGCCCATTTGCTCTTCTAGAAGAGATTGTCAATTCATTAGCACATATTGTTTGGAAATATTTAGAAAACAATTTCATATCAACCACAGTTAGTGAGTGCTGTCTTCTTGTTGACATGTTTTCAACTCTCATGTGAACTTTAACTGGTAGGTAAGGGTCATCTAGGGTGTAGTATTGACTGCACTTTTGAAATTAGGACTGCCCATTCAGTCAGATGGGGGGGCACGAGTGAGCTATTAATTGAGCACCTACTATGTGCATACAATAGCTCAGATATTGAGAGTAGGATGGCAGATGAGACTTTCTGCATTCCTGCTTTCAGAGAATTGAGAGCACAGCAAGCGAGACAAGTAATTCCAATAGACGTAGCAATGCTATGTGAGGACAGGTCGGGTGCAGAGGACATATCTCACTTGGCCTAGGGCGTCTTGGACAGTTTCCTTTAGGAGACAATGAACCAAACTTTGTGGGGATCAGGAGGAAACAGGGCGTTGTTTCCACCAGGGTGAGAGGGGGCAGGTATATTATATTCTGTATCTATTTTAGCCCCATTAGAGGTAGACTTCTAACCACTTAGACAAGTTTTCAAGAGGAGGAACATGGTTTTGTGGTGTCTTATAATTACTTCAATATCCCAGAATGGGAATCTGGGATAAGGCAAATTAGTAGTAGGAGAAACGGGATTACTCATACTCAGAAAATGGTTTGACAGGTTCTCAATGAATGAAATCCATTGGCAATTGTAGTATTGCGCTCCTTGCCATCCAGACAGAGAAATGAAAACATATGTTTGCACAAAAGTCTGCATATGAATGTTTGTAGCAGTTTGATTGGCGAGTGCCCACACGGGATCAACCCAGAATTCCTGCAACATGTCAATCAATAAACAAACTGTGATCCAAGCATACAGTGGGGTACTACTCAGGTACAAAAATGAACGAGCTGCAGTAGTCTTCCCTTATCCATGGGGGATGTGTTCCAAGATGCCCTGTAGATGCCCGAAGCCTCGGATGGTATGGAACCCTGTATGTATTATGTTTTTCCCCTATACATACATACCTATGATTAATTTATAAATTAGGCTCAGTAAGAGATTAATAATAGAAACAATAATGAACTAGAAAAACTAACAATAGACTGTAGTAAAAGTTACTTAACACATATAAATTGCTTATTTCTGGAAATTTCCACTTAAATTTCTACTTTAATGCTATGCTTGATCACGGGTAACTGAAACTAAGGGAAGCCAAACTATGGATAAGGAGGGACTATCATATTGAGTCTTGAAACAAACTGGATGAATTTCCAGGGAATTTTATTGAGGGAATAAAGCCAATTCTGAAACGTTTCATACTGCTTAAGTCCCTATATAATATGTATGGTGGACGACTGGTCAGCTTGAGCAGGAACACCCAGCTGGACTGAGTTGATGTGGTTCTGGGCCTAGAGGATCCACCTGACAGTTATTGCCAACACAACATAAAGGAGAACGGGAGCAGAAGATGGCGGCGGCTCTTTACCGGGAGAAACTCTGTTGTGGCTGGTTCTCCTGAAGGGAACTCAGTTGTTCTCTTTGCAGAAGGAGCTCCTGGCCTTGCTGTCATCCGGGCTGCTATTCACTTTGCGTGAGCTCCGAGCTTCATCTCTGCTGTGAGTATTGTACCCTGGCTCCAGTATAGATTTCTTCAGCCTTTTAGTGCAGGCACAGATGTACATGGGACAGTGCTGTGGGCTCCTTGCCCTTGACTGGATCTTTCAGGTTTCCAGTGCATAGATAGATACTCTGTACTCTTCCCGCATTTGGCTTGTGTGTGTGACTGTTGTGATTTGTAAATGTCCTGTATTAAATCTGCTCTCTTGCAAACCATTGACTCTAGAAAAGTAACTATAGAAATTGGTAACAGAAAAGTGGGATTCTTGTTGTGACGTTGCCTGGCTATGTAGCTTAAGAGCCTTTGGAATTAACTTGGGAAGGTTTTGAGAGACCGGCCAAAGAGGCAGCCCTGGAGCACTCTGAACTTATTATGTGGGAGACTCTGGTCAGAGCATGGAAAACCAGGGTAACTGATGGAATGCTCCTGGTTGGGATGAGGCTCGGGAGGCCTCTGTTGAGAAAGACTGTTGGCTGCTGGATCCCGGGTGGGAAATGTGTGCTTTAGCAGAGGTTGGTCTGCATTTTGCTTGTGTTTGGAGATACTGCTTGGTTGGCAGAAAATTTTCAGTGCAGTCTGGTGTTGGGACCGCAGCATAGTTAGTGTCAAGGGCTTTTGGCTGGATCTATGCTGGAAATCAAGAGTGGAGAGTCAGCAGAGTGACTTGAAGAGTTTGGCCAGCTGAGAGCTGTGGATTGGAAGGATGAACGAGGAGAACATGGTTGTGGAGAAGAAACAGGACAATGGAAAGATGACCTGAGGCCTTTGACCAGAATGGAAGAGAGTATTCGGGGTGCAGAAGATTCTTTGGGGTGTTTCTTCGTGTTGCCATCCTCTGTTGTTAAAGTTAATGGAAACCAAAGGAGTTTTAAAATTTGAGGCCATATTTTTTTAATGTGGATACACTATATTGGTATGTTGCATTTTTGTAAACAAATTATTTTTTAACAAGCAAGGGACAGAATATTTGTTGTATGTTTGTTTGTATGCATATTTGTAATTTTTGGACACCTGTGTGTAATCAGTGTTGAGAATCCTTTGAATATTTGTTTCTGGTGTGGGAATGAGTGATCTAAGAATTGTATTGTTAATGTAAATCTGAGTAGATCAAGATATGTTAGCTCTTTAGAAATCTTCCACTGAAGACTATGGTTTAAAGAAATGTGTCTTGTTATCAAGTTGACTAGGGGTGGATTTTGGTGGACTTATTGTGGTCAACTTGAGCAGAAACACTCAGCTGGACTGAGTTGGTGTGGTTCTGGGCATAGAGGATCCACCTGATGGTTATTGGCAACACAGTATAAAGGAGAACAGGAGCATATGGATAGTGGCCAGGTGTTTCCCAGGAGAAGCTCTGTTGTGGCTGGTTCTCCCAAAGGGAACTCAGCTGTCCTCATTGCAGAAGAAACTCAGGGCCTTGCTGCGCCGGGGATGGTTGCTGTTTGCATTGGGTGAGCTCTGGTCTTCATCACCGCCATGAGTGTCATACCCTGGTATAGATTTCTTCAGCCTTTTAGTGCAGGCACAGACTTACGTGAGACACTGCTGTGGGCTCCCAGCCCTTGATTGGATCTTTCAGGTCTCCAGTGCATAGACAGACATTCTATACTCTTTCTGCTTTTGGCTTGTGTGTGTTTATGTTGTAGCTTGGACTTGTCCTGTATTAAATCTGCTCTCTTACAAACCACTGACTCTAGAAAAGTAACTAATACTACAGGTTATAAATGGAGACAATATTAGTAGTTGCCAGTGGAGAGGAACTGGATGTGGTTATAAAGGAGCTATAAGAGGGATCCTTGTGGGGTTAGCACTGTTTAGTACAGTGGTACCTCTGCTCATGAACTCAATTATTTCCACAGTTCTGGTTGCAGAACTTGTTCCATGATTCTGGTTGCAACGGAATTGCATGGAAGGAATCATGTGACCAGAATCATGGAAAGAATCAAGTTTGTGAACAGAGGTACCACTGTACAGTATGTTGACCGTGATTGTGGGTACAGGAACATACACTGGTGATAAATTACATATAGTTTAAATATACACACAAAGTACAAACGAAATGGGAAATCTGAATAGGATCAGTGGATTCTACCAATGTCAGTATATTAGCTGTGGTGTTGTAATAGAGTTTTGCAAAATATTATTGGGGAAGCCACATGAAAAGTAGAGTGGTCTTTCTGTGTATTTTTATGCAACTACATGTAGACATTTCTATATAATTATAGAAAAAATAGACAAAGGACCGAAACATTTTCAAAAGTCAGTATCATTCCACAAAAGTCCAGAGAATTGAGAGGAGTGTAAAGGGAGCCAAAGTGTTCCTGTGAGGA
The DNA here is from genome assembly GCA_004026905.1 of Hystrix cristata. NCBI lineage: Eukaryota > Metazoa > Chordata > Mammalia > Rodentia > Hystricidae > Hystrix > Hystrix cristata. The sequence goes on along the minus strand of PVJO010017936.1, from coordinate 2,462 downwards.
GGAGCGTAGAAATCACTCTCTAGTGGTGCTGAATTAAGGATCAAAGATAAAGCTTCAGAATGCTGGGGAAGAGGTCACTCACAAAATACCCTTCAGAGACAATGCCCATCAGAGTATGGTTTTTATTCAGTGTGTCAAAAATTTAATGATGGTTAACTATTCTTTAGAATCAAAGGCACTGGTGAATGTATTGGGCATTAATATTCACTGGATGAAGAGACAGGCATGTTAGGGATCTCCAAGATCATCTCCAGAATTCATGATTCACTAGGAGGACTCAGAATATACAGTGATACACATGGGTGTGACTTCTTAGAGCGAGAAGAAACGAAGCAAGAACAGTGAAGAAAAAGGTGTGTGGGAAAAGTCCAGGAGAAATCCAGGCACAAGCCCCCAGGAAGCTTTCCTCAGAGGAGTCACATGGGACACACTTAATTCCCCATCAGCAATAAGGTGTGACAAGGTGTGACAGCATATGCAAAGTACTGTCTACCAGGGAAGCTCTTGAGCAACTCACGACTTGGGCTTATACTGCTGGCTGCCTGGCACATGCCAAAGTCCTATACTCTCAGGAGGAAAGCTGGTGGTCACCATCAACCACTATGTCAGTTCTCCTCAATGATGCCCTGTTTATGGGGAGGGTGGTGGGAACCCTCCCCAAAGCCACGTTCCCAGAAACCAGCTAAGCATCAACTTCATGAGCAGCCCTTTCAAAGGAGAGTAGTCAGACCTGCTGTGTCAATTCTTTTCTGCCTATATTGTGTATTTCCGATACTTTTAGATCTGGGGGTGCTGTTGATCCTGTGGGGGCTGCCTCTCTCAGACAGCCAATGCCAAGGGAAAGCAAGAATTTCACCACAAACTCTCCTTTCAGATGCAAACCAGCCAGTCCAGAGCTCACACTTCGATCAATTCATGTACTGGGCTCTTGATTTCTGGCCACTTTTCTTCTGTTGTAATTGGCCCAGGGCCTCACTGTAGACAACTAGGGGTAGTCCTTATGTCCCAGAGGAATTCCAGCCAGCGAGTTCTAAACCTGCCTATCCTGCTTGCTCATTCCTTTCTACAGAAATCATGATAAAGGCTGTTGCCCAGTACCCCCTCCACTGCATGCTGACTGAGGCCCAAACTTCCTTATGTGGTCCGCAGTAGCCTTCCCTCTGCCACTGGAATCTGTGAGTAATAAACTTTTTATCAATGGCATTTGTCTCCTGATTTATTAGCCTCACCATACTTGAGTAATAATAAAAACCTACATTTAAAATAAGGCCAAACATTTCACACACACACACACACACACACACACGCATGCACACAACTGGATGGGACATTGAAATATGATTCAAAGCTATCATGTTTTGAAGACCTTCATTTAAAAGGCAGTGGCTTGCAGCAGTGTATGCAGACAGCAGGGTGGTGATGGAGCTGGTTGCCATGGCTTTGCCTTGGAGAATCGGTGGTACTGCCAATTTTGACTCCAGCCTGGTCCATTTTCCCTCTTGGAATTGTGGAATCAATAAGACCAAGCAATTGAGCAACGAAGAAACGTTTATTCTTGGCCAAGGATAGACGAAGCAGGAGACAGATTAGCAAATGAATTTCTTGATCTGTTAGGGTGGAGAATTCACAGACAGAGGATAAAAGGAATGAGGGTGAAAGATGGCCAGTCAAGGGGCCATCCCATGTTTCTTTTGGGAATGGGCAGAGATTTCTAGGAATTTGAGTGCCACTTCTTTTTGCTCCTTTGTGGTTCTCTCTGGTCATTGTCATGGTAGTTGTCAACTGTCATGCCACTGGGGGTGTGTTATGTAGGATGCTATGAGATCATAATGACATTGGAGGTTGTCTGGCTGTCACTCTGGCAGTATTTTAGGTCTGGCTGGTTTTGGCTAGTCCACCTAAAGAGGACTCCTGGCCTCCAGACATCCTGTCCTCAAAGATAAGCAACATTAGGGTGGGGCAGAAACTCAGCTGGGTCAACGGGGCAGCATGGCGTTGGAAGGGGATTATGCTGCTAGGAGCTGAAAAGCAAGCTCGGTCACTCACTAGCTGTGGGACTCCTGACAAATTGTATACTAACTTTATACAAACTTTGAGCCTCAGTTTCTTCACCTATAAATATAGACAATCACTTCGTCATGTTATTGTAAAAATTAAATGAAAAGAGGCATGTGATATGTGCCCAGCACACCACAGGCTCTTAGTTGATGCTCGTTCTATCAGTTCTCAGAACTATGGCTGCTGGAGGTTGGCAGGAAGATTTAAATGTAAAAGGCTGTAAAATAGTGAGACTCTGACTGGCAGACAACATTCATTTTATTTATTTATTTATTTATTTGTTTTTTGGAGGTTAAGAGTAGGAATTTTACAACATTCATTTTAAATAAAAATTATATTGTGTAATATGTGACATGATTGTATAACCTGAAATTTTCATTTGCTTTATAATTACTATTAATCTA